>JAGVVM010008157.1:0-11130 GCA_019149425.1 Psidium friedrichsthalianum | reverse complement strand
TGTTCAATTGATACATTTCAGCAATTCGTCCTATGCAGGTTTTTAAATCATGTTTTTGGATTAGAAAGAGTTGAAATTTTACGTGAAATATTTTTCATTTTATGTGGCAAGAGCTAACAAAACGGTGACGTTTTTTTTAGAGAGATTATCTCTCTCTTTCTCTCTACATCTTCCTCTCCGGAAATCGTACACTCCGTAGAAAAAATTTACAACGGTTTTCCCTCCCTCCCTCCCTCCCTCCCTCCTCTATCGCTCGCTCTCACCCTGTTTTCACTTGCTTGGGCTTGGAAGCATAGTCTGTTGGTAATCAGTTCAGAATCAACTCCAGAACGATTCAGATTCACTTGTAAAAAGAATTCTTAGAACGGTATAAGCAATGGAACAGATTTTTCAACACGAAATTGAAATCGTGAGATCGACACTAGATATAAACCGAGGCCTGTGTTCAACACAGTTTCCTTAAAACAGATTCGTTCCCTCAACTCTGTGCTTGAGGTTTCGTGAATGTCTGTCTCCCAGGATACAACGGTTAACAGCTAGGAGGTGAGCACAGAACCTCAGAGCTTTCGGCGAACTTGAAGAAACTGATGTTTGAACACTATCGAAAAACCAATGCAGGGAATAAGCAGAAAACAGAGCAAAATAGAGGAGAACAGAAGCCTTTTGCATTGAGTCAGAATCTGAATGTTCGCGCGCTTCAACAAGAACGAGAAAACCAGTTATTTATAAGATGAGTGGAGGGATTATTCCGGAATAATATGGCGTAACAGTTTATAACGGCTGATTAAATCTGCCGTTTGTAACTGTTGTAGCATAACCGACAATTAAATCTGCCGTTTGTAATTGTTACGGTGTAACGGTTGATTAATTCTGCCGTTTCTGGCATAATGGATGGTTAACTCTGCTATTTGTAACGACCGTAATGTAATGACATTCCAAAAACGTTACAAATGATCAGTTTTTGAGCGTCACGAGCTGCTTCTGAACCCTGCACGAGCTACTTCTGACACTGGTTCTGAACCCCGCACGAGCTGCTTCTGAACGCTGGATCTGAACCCCGCTCGAGCTGCTTCTGAATGCTGGTTATGAACCTGCGCGAGCTGCTTCTGACCCTGCGCGAGCTGCTTCTGAATCTGAACGTTGCTTCTGAGCTCATCCAAAACATACTCTGCTTCTAAGCTCGCATTAAAGCATCGTTACAAAATCATCCATTAACATTTGCCGTTACAAAATCCGTAACATTTGGAAAAAAGAAAGTTGAGCCATGATGCAAAATTGGGCTAGTCGCGAGACCCATTTTTCTGGTCCGCATTTGTGTACGCAGGTCGTGCGTACGCGCCCCTCGTCGAACGTTTGTTGAGGCTCGAGATTTGCACCCCCTGCGCCTGTGCGCGAGGTATAGTACTTTGTTGTTATGTTACCACTCCAAAGGAGTGTAACCATATATAAAGCACTTGAAAGCCTTCTTTCTTTCTAATGTGGGACTAGTGTTTCCCACTTCCAACTCAAGGATGCTCTTTGAGAAACAATTTCTCATTCACCCATCAAAACACACCATATTTCCAACATAGTCCAGCAACTTCGACGCCGCTCCTCCTCCGTCCACCATTGCCGCTCTCTGTTCTCTGTCCTTGCTCCTCTTTTCAGAGCCCAAAATCCGTTGGTGGACGAAATACACAAATGGTGTTTTCCTCAGAGTTTTTTTTTTTGGTAACTCATCAAATACACCCTTTAGCAATTCATACATCTCATCATAGAGAGTGCAGACGCATCCACCTATTCTTCCTTGGTTCGCACGTTAGCCATTAAACAGAGATGGGGTAGCTCTGTTTCGTCTTGCTTGTTTGACTCGTATTCAGCGTTGCTCTAAACTCGACCTTCACGGCCTTACTTTTTCTTTTCAAATCTATCTTCTTCTTCTTTTCTCTTGAGTCGTGGACAATCGGGCTTGATGTGACTTGGTTTCTTGCACTCAAAGCTGATAAACTTTTTTTACCTTTAAGATTGTCTCTGTTAAGACCTCCTTTGCTTAGTTGCTTCCATTGGCCTTTTTCCTTCGAAGTTCTTCCCTATCCTGCGAGACTTTCGAATCATATGGTGACTATGGTCAGCAAAGGCTATGTCTCTGTCTTCGTCTTCGTCTTCGTCTTCGTCTTCGCTTGAGGATGAATACTCTGCATCAAACTGTCAACTTTAAAGGCGATTAACTTCTGACATTTCGTGTTGCTTTCATCATTCTCCAGTTCAACCTTATAAGTCATTCGTTAGCTAATCAACTCGTCCATTAATAGAGGCTGAACTCTCAAGGTTTCACGAAGCTCCACTCCTTAGGAAAAACCCGAAGCAATTTTTCTAGGTTCTCTCCATTTTTTATGTCTCGCCTTGACTTGCAAGACTATTGATGACGTCGGCGCGACTCGTGTGCATCTGAGTGATGCTTTCATCTTGCTTCTTTTTGAACATCTCCGAGAGCTTCAGAGGAGAATGTTGATTTTGGTCTCCTTCGCTCCTTTAGTCCTTACGAAGGTGACTTCGAATCTATCCCGTATTCATTTGGCTATGACACGAAACTCGATTAAACTCAGATGTAGAGATTAGACAATATAAAAAAGGAAGAGCTTTAACTTACTAAAGTTATGAGATATTTATTACGTACATTGCTCGATTAAGGTAGGCTAGACTCTAGTGTTCATGGCTGTCTGGACACTTGATGACGACTTTTTCGCGTTGATGATGCTCTTCATCAAAAGAGAGCCCTCAACCAGTAACGCCTATCGTAGGTATTATTGAGTGTTGACAACGTAATGAAGTTACTGAAGAGGGGATGACTCGCGACGATGAGGCACGATTCTCCAGGCTATGAGCAGATATTGGAATGAAGCTCGATACCTTGATAGAGACAAAACTCTCTCTTAGCGGCTTTGCAACCATGTCAAGAAAATTCTGTTGGAGTTGGTGAATATTTCGGGGACTATTGTTTCTTACATCGAGCATGCTCGCGTGAACTTAGGGAAATCGAAGTATGAACTGACGACATGGGATCCCTACGCGCAGAATGCGAGGGTTCGGGCGCAGCGCCCTCGATAAGGTGGTCCCGCTGCCCGGTCAGCAGGCAGGGGTTTCGCTCGCCGGTGAGTGGGCGGGGGCTCGAGGGCAGCGGCCTCGAAACAATATCGGGTTTAGACTTTTATTTAAGTAGACCTGTATGTTGTGGGATAAAGGGTCTTCGGATAGACTAGGGTTTTGCCTATTATTTTTAAAGTCATATATATTGTACTCGTATAAGAAATCATTATAACGAGCGAAAAATATAGTGAAATCCTTTTACAGGACGTAGCCCTATTCTAGGGTGAACCTGGGTAATCTCGCGTGTCATCAATTTTCTATCTTCTGTGTGATTGCTTGATATTTGGTTTAGGATAAATCCCATCAAATTCAACCCAAGAGCTTCAACTGATAGATGGAGGGAGATATATATATATATATATATAAAGAGTATCAAAGATATGTTGTCAAGTGATGTAGATAATATTTCAACAGTATATGAAATGCGCAATTATAGAGGATATAGAGGCGGTAGCATAGTTGATGGCAATTTAAAGATAGATAGAGATGGATGGCAGTTTGGTAATGCAATGCGCACCCGCGTCCATAGGGATGGGGAGAGGGACCAATGACTAGATATGAAATAGACTAGCCGTGATTCCTCCTCTTAGAAGAATTAGTTTGAATAGAATACCTAAACCAAGATTAGGGAAAGATTCTAGGAACCTCAGGTACCATAGACAGACAATCTTAAATTTGCATAATTCGAGCATCTATAGTCTTAATGTGGTACAGAGAGGGCGTTATAGTAGAGCTAACATTTCCTCTCACACAACCCCATTCTTGGATTGCAATTTTTTTTTTTTTTGGGTTTCTGGCCAACTGAACGGGACGTACAACATCTCTTCTGTCCCTTACTCTGTTTGATTTCCACTAGTAGAAGAGGCCGTATTGCGCACTTCATTTGATACGCAATTGCATCTTCTACAGGCTTTAAGATTAAAAATTCTCAAATTTTCTTATACCAACCAATTCAGCCCTAATTGATAATTGAGTTTAGCACACTTCATTTTCTAGGGGCGAAATGATGATTTCACCGTTAAAACCTGAATTCCCGCAAAAATCCGATCGTTTAGCGCTTTTTGTTCATCTGAGATTACCTTTTCGCTATCTAACTCCGAATTTTGCTGCTAGAATCGACGGTTGCAGCGGAAATACGTTTCTTTGCAAGAGCTCATCTCTAGCAATAAGATGTTGTTTCGTGGTCGACAAGCTGAGATTCTCGTGGTGTGCTGTGCATTAGCATTAGCAGTCCTGGCAGTACCAGGAGATGGGGATACCGCACGCTATCGGGAGAAAAAAAGAAAAGTACCACAATGCACCTCAAACACATAACGATCTTGTTGGGTTTTTTTTTTTTGAATTGGGCTGGGCTGCCCATTATGGGGCCGACCCCAGCCCAGCCCATTAAAGTCGAAATGTCCCCCCTGGGAAATTATTAGAAGATGAGTTTTCTTCTTCCAAAGAGATGGGGCACCCAAAGTCCATTTTGATGTAAAAGGAAGAAATAACTCATACCGATTCTCACGCCCGCGCGAAAGAATGATGGATTCAAGAAGCGATATCTAATTGCAGGCAAATGATAGAGCAGTGTGGAATCAAGTGATGATCTTGATCGAGAAACTTTGGGAACTTGCTATTGATATGACCGTATTCACAATTGTTGGGATACCCAAAAAGGATATGAAACAATATTTTAAACCTCCATTCATGTGCAAACTGGATTATGAGCAGCACTTTTGATTAATGAGGAGTGGACGTATATATATATATATATATATATATATATGAAAAGGATAGCACTAATTATGATATCATATTAGGGAATTTAACTTGATAAGTGGATGGAAACCACGTGTATATAAATAGCATATGTGATCTCTTGTTATTGACACATAAATTTTGATTTTTCTTTAATCATTTATTTTGCATAAAAATCAGGAATTAGTTCCAACCAAAAATAATTAATTTGATTTTCATTAGCATGCATTGCATAATTAATATAGTTTAGCGTACATTGCATTTTTTTTTTTTTGCATTAAACTGTATTGAAGGCAAGGAATCAAGCTTAAATGGACTATTTTCTTTCAGTTCGTGCCGAGTTCCTCCCTCCCCACTGTGATCTCATTGGCGTTGAAGCTGCTGTCCAACGACTCTACTGATCTAGTGAGTTCATCGCTGAGAGGTTCCTCAAGTGTCGTTGATCCATGCCTCAGCCGAATACCCCACAACTCGTGAGCTTCATCGGCCTCACACCGTGATCCACGAAGTCCACACAAGTCCCGCCGATCCACAATGCACGAGCCGATCATCATTCATCATCGGTTCAAAATTGGAAAGGATTTGTTAAATTAGGTAAGATTCTAATCTTTAGAATATTTGAATATTTAGTTGCCTAAATTCGAATTATTTGAATTCTGTGCATATCTTGTGAAATTTAGTGTTTATCTCCAGAATATTTTGCATCATAGGTTGCCTTAATTAGAATAATTTTAATGTTGATCATATCTTAGAATATATCATATCTTCAAGGAATATTCATGCAAATTTTTTAAAAGATGTGATCCTTTACGGATAGGGGAAACTTGCCCTTTAAAATTCGTTTTTTTCTTATCTCCCTAGGTTATCCGAATTTTATTTTTCTTTACTATAGTCTTATGTTATTTTCTTAAAATTCAAATAATTTTATAATCTATCTTGAGTATAATACATACTCCCATGTGCCTAAATCCCAAGGAAATATGTGCAATAGGATCACTATTCGACTTCACCCCGAAGTATGATCTCATCGGCACATTAAAATTTTCCATCACATCCCGTACCCTTGGGATCGGACCAACAATTTCATGAAATTGGATTTTACTATCTAACTCATAATGTTTGGGTATGACTTTAATCCAATACTCAAATTCACCATCCGACCCAATCCCTTGGGTGACGTGAACCTTTGTGTATGAGGCAAATTTATCGAAAAATTTCAGAATTATGGTGTATTGTACACAAGGTTTATTATTCTTTTATTTGATTCATTTTTTTTAAAATCACTGTCTTGGTTTTGAATGAATTTTTTTGGAAATTTAAACATCAAGATGACTTTAAATATAAAATCGGATTTTGAGAAATCAGTTTCTTAACTTTTGTTAATTGTCGTCAATTTTTGGATCAATTTCCTTTGAGTACTTCATAAAACTGAAAATTCATCAAAAAGAAGTCATTCATTTGCATCTCACATAGTTTAGACATTTACCATGCTTTAATGTCATATTACATTATGTCACTTTTTTTTTCCATCGTTCATGCGTTATCTCATGTTATTTAGAACATAGGTTTAATTTACTAACTTAATTTGCATGTCATAGCCACCAAATTTTCGTATGTCGTGTAGGATTAAATATATTTTTGCACGTCATCTTCATTCATATCTTATATCGTGTCATACCATATCACATGTCATTCTAGGTTAGATTTCATAATGCACATCATTTCGAGTAGAAATCATGCCTTTGCATCAAAAATCGATTTTTTAGATTTGTCATGTTTAATTATCATGTCATCATATAGTTAGGTTTTTGCATTCATTAAATCAAGAAAACCCCAAAAATATAATTGCATCTTGAATTTCAAGTTGAATCAATTGAATTTGCCAATTCAAGTCTTTTTTTTTTTTATAAAAATGATACCGATAGGGCGTTAATTGAAAAGTTAACGTAATCAAGTCCCCAAACCTAAATCTCTGATTTGCATAAAATAAATTATTCCCCAAATACTTTATTTAGGTATCTAATTTACCTACAAAAAAAGATTAGTGGCGGCTCTAAAATCAATAATCATTTCATAAAAAATCATGTGAACCTAAGTTGTGAATTGGTAGAGCTTAGGAGAGCTCGGAATAAGTTCGTTAATTCATTTAATTAATCGGTAATCCATTAATCTGCAATTTTTAATTTTAGGTCGCGGCACTTTTAAAGCTATGATGTTGGATAATATTCAACAAACTTTAAGAGCTTAGCCAACTTCAAACCTTAGACATATAGTCATGTGTACGGACTGAATTAAATTTGGGAAAATTATCGAAAAATTCTTAAGCCCATTATACGGTAACCAATTGAATCTTAAACCTTTCAATTATGCTAATTTAGTCCCAAAATATTTTGACATTTGTCAATTTAGTCTTAAATCTTTTAATGAATTACCAATGTAGTCCTTCTAATTAATTTTGATCAGATATCACTGACGTGGCGTGACATGTGTAACTTGGACAATTTTTCAAGAAAAATCAAAATTTTGTGTTTCTTTTCTTTCTTTTTCTTTTCTTCTTCATTGTGCCGATGGGACCGCCAACCTCCATCAACCCTTAGGATAGGACCATGAAACCCACGCTAGGCCGTCCTGGCCACAATGAGCGTCTCATGGTCCTCAATCACCCTCATTGTGGCAATCGAGGGCCACAACTCCCCTCTTGGCCAGATCAAGCGAGGGCTCGTGGCCCTTGTCTAAGGGCCAGCGAGGGTCGCCAGCCCTCACTCAAGGGTTAGCTGAGGTTGTTGATCTCACCGAGCCGTGGCACTTTGAAGAAAAAAATGTGAAAAAATGAAAGGAAAAGAAAAAGAATAAAAGTTAATGAAAAATTAGGTAGTTCTTTAGAAAAATAAAAATCAACCAAGTCAACGCCAATCGCATCAAGTAGGCTAACCAGACTATCACGTTAGTGATTTTCAATCAAAAGTAGTTGGAATAACTATATTAGCAATTCGTAAAAAAGGTTTAACACTAACTTGGCAAATTTTTTAAAGGTTTAGGATTAAACCAGCACAATTAAAAGGTATAGAACAGAAATGAAAAATTTTCAAAAATATTTAGAGTTAAATTGACATAATTGAAAGATTTAGGATTGAATTGACTGTGATACACTAAATTTAAGACGTCCTGAACAATTTTCCCAAGTAAATTCTACGGATGTCCTCAAGCATATGACTTGCCCAAACTGCTGCTTCAGGGGCTCCCCAGATCTGCTACGAATGTAAAATCAGATCATCCATAAATTTAAACATGCCGTGATCATTATTCCAACCATTAACGTTGTGCATGACCATGAAAAGAGCAAGTACCTGACTTAACATAAAGAAACAAAAAAAATAAAAATTAAAGCTCTTAGCTGGCGAATATTCTTGCTCGTTTACTAGGGGACCGCGATCGGGGGTTTGGGGAATTCAATGGGCGGAAGCACGTGGAGTTGAAAACGAAATTGACTAATGTTAACAAGATGACAAGATATTTTTAATGTCTTTTCACGTGGGTTAATATGATGAAAGATTTCATATCTACGTACGTGTGATATTTTGCTCCAAACCAACGTGTGATAATTTGCTCCAAACCAATATATATATATATATTTTTGGTAAAGTAGCTCCAAACCAATATTTTAATCACCACTATAATCTCCAAAGTGATTTACTTATGACAAATTTACCTAATATGCAGTTTTCGTCAAATTTACCTTCAAATTATTAAGTTAGATGATACGTGACAGTTGATAGGAGTACCAGTTTCGGGCTTTTACTCTCCGTTTTTCATAAATGTACTAGTTTGTGATTTTTCATGGTATTAACCCAATTTACTGAAAATTAACGAAATGTAAATTTATCAAGAGTGTGTCAAAAAGTAATTTGAGGTAAATTTATCGTAGATACACTAATTATCTTATTGGGCTATGTAAAACTAGAAGCCAAAATGCACATTCCCGCATCATTCTGGCTCTTTTCGCGAGCAAGACATAGCAAAAAAAAAGGTTGTCCAACTACTCTAGGAGTTCTGTGGAAAAATATAAACTGCAGTAGACAGGCAATTGGAACAGCTGAGAGCTTCCTCGAATAGCCAGCCCTGACTGACTTTTTACTGTAGGAATTAATGTGGTAAAAGAGAGAGTCATGCTTTCCCCGTTCTCTTATTAAAGGAAACTTCCTCCTCGTGCGGATTTTTTTTTTTATCGGTGGAGAAAAATTCAGATAGCAAAATGGAAATTTAATTAAGAAAGACACACGAAATATAAAATTAAACTCAAATGCTTATCCCACCTATACATCAGCCTCCACCCCTCTCTCTCTTGTTTCCATTTTGCTCCCTCCCCTGCCTGTATGGTGACTGCAGGCCACATCTCAGCTCTTTTGCTGACCGCATATCTATTGCTGAGAAAATGTTCTTCATAATATTCCTTTGATCTAATGTAATAGCCTAAAAATATATCATTGTAGTTAAAACCGTCATGATCATTTCTACGCAGAAATTAAATATAGTAATTGCAACGACTATGGACTAAGGCGACTATGGTTTCGGGGTAGAACCGGGAACCGATAAACTAGATCGGCGAAAACCGATCTACTTTCAGGTTTCAGGGTTAGGTTTCAAGATTCAAAAATTAGAGAACCGGTTTTGACAGATAGGTTCTAAGTTCCATTTGAAAGAAGTCTTTGTGTTTTTCAAGTTTCATGTCTTTGTGCGATCTTGTGGTATTTCATGGTGTTCGTTGATGAGTCTGACCTTCCGTTTTCGACAATATCCATGACTGACATTGTCACTTTTTTAATGTTTCTTATTCTTGCTGTATATAAATATGAGTTGTGGTATTGCAATATCAAATGGTGGTGTTAAAAATAATGATTCATTGCAATCGTTCAATTAAGAATACATGCAGAATCTAAGTACCCTGGAACCTATGACATGGTAGATTCTAGGTTTCAGAGTATGCATGGTAGGTTTCGGGTTTCAATAATTGAGGAATCAATTCCTATGGGTAAGTTCTAGATTCCGGGTGAAACTTGTACCGACCATAAAATTGCTCACCCCTATTGTGGACTTATGACTACAATTTTCCATCCGATAAATCTCATGGAGAACGTTGCCTAATAATCATTATGGTAAGATAGGAAAAAGCAAATCGACAGTTCCCCAATTTCAAATATTAACAATTAATTTCTCTTCCTTGAAAAGGAAAATACGAATGAAGAGACATGTAATTAATCTAAAATAGGTTATCTGATTTCTATAGGAAAAGATGAGTCAAGTTTACATAAGATTACCGTCAACATAAAGAAAAATTAGAAGATGAAAAAATAACACTTTTTCCAAGGTATAATTGGTGAAACAAGAATATGAAGATGAAATTATTTTAGAGACAAGAGTCTGTATTCAATAACATAAAATCAAATACTATTCTAATTGTGGAAACGAAACATTTAAACCTTTCCTTAAGAAATTTCAATCAAAACTGAAATTCAAAGTACAGAAAAGTAGAGCAATACTTATAAAAATAGCTTCAATAAGAAATATATATATATATATATATATATATATACATACACACACACACAAAATTAAGTGGGAAAAATAAGATTGATAAAAATATTGAGAAAAAAGTTGAAGATAAATATCGTTTAAAATTTTATATAATATAATATATATATATATATATATATATATATATATATATGTGGAGGTTAATTAACTCATCTAAGTGGAACCACGGTATCAACCTTTTTTTTTCTTACTTTAATCAACTTTTGAGGTTTGAATGAGTATTTCTCTTCGACCAAAAAAGAATGAGTATTTCTCCTGATATAAATAGGATGTTTATTTTCTAGAGCCAAACTTGTTATTATTCATTTAACACCTCTCGAGGTAATTGAATTTGTTTCTTACTAGTTCTCTTCGAGTAACATACAATAAATTGGGATCATCATAGAAATCGTTATCAAAAGTAAAATTAAATATATAGAATTGTCTCGTGCATAATGCAAGTTGTTGTGCTAGTTATCACTAATGGGAGTAATCTCATGGGTAGTTCTTGAACTTTTACTCGATAGACAATGAATTCTTAAACTCTTTTTATATCAATTAAATAATAAGCTTTTCAAATTGTGTAAAATGTGCTCCTTTTGTTAAATTCAATGTCAGGTCATATCCGTTTTTGCGTGTTCAAACTGCCGCATCAACGATGAAGGGTTCAATTAAAAAAAAAGTGTATGCTTC
>JAGVVM010008156.1:0-22384 GCA_019149425.1 Psidium friedrichsthalianum | reverse complement strand
CCATCCCATGGTAGATTCCTAATAAAAGGATTCTACTGATTAAAATCGGATTGAAATTTAACCCATATGGTAGGTTACCCCATGGTAGATTCCTAATGAAAGGATTCTACTGATTAAGATTTAACCCGTATGGTGGGTCACCCCATGGAAATGCCTGTAAGAAGGACTTTGTGCCTGTAGAAAGGACTTGATGCCTATAAGAAGGACTTTTGGTTGCTTGTAAGAAGGACTTTGGTGCCTGTAAGAAGGACTTGGTGCTTATAAGAAGGACTTTCGGTTGCCTGTAAGAAAGACTTTGGTGCCTGTAAGAAGGACTTGGTGCCTGTAAGAAGGACTTTTGGTTGCCTGTAAGAAGGACTTTGGTGCCTGTAAGAAGGACTTTGGTGCCTGTAAGAAGGACTTTTGGTTGCCTGTAAGAAGGACTTTTGGTGCCTGTAATAAGGACTTTTGGTTGCCTGTAATAAGGACTTTTGGTTGCCTGTAAGAAGGACTTTGTTGCCTGTAAGAAG
Organism: Psidium friedrichsthalianum; assembly: GCA_019149425.1. Classification (NCBI taxonomy): domain Eukaryota; kingdom Viridiplantae; phylum Streptophyta; class Magnoliopsida; order Myrtales; family Myrtaceae; genus Psidium; species Psidium friedrichsthalianum. The sequence goes on along the minus strand of JAGVVM010008156.1, from coordinate 21,875 downwards.
GACTTGGTGCCTGTAAGAAGGACTTTCGGTTACCTGTAAGAAGGACTTTGGTGCCTGTAAGAAGGACTTTCGGTTGCCTGTAAAAAGGACTTTTGGTGCCTGTAAGAAGGACTTGGTGCCTGTAAGAAGGACTTTGGGTTGCCTGTAAGAAGGACTTTGGTGCTTGTAAGAAGGACTTTTGGTTGCCTGTAAGAAGGACTTTGTGCCTGTAAGAAGGACTTTGGTGTGCCGAAGGGCACCATTCTGGATCTGGAAAGACCAGGAATCTTGCAAAAGCTCAAACCCGATTTTACTTACCTCAAAGGGTGCCATTCTGGGATCTGGGAAAACCAGGAATCCTGCAGAAGCTCAAACCCGACTTAACTTACCATGAAGGGTGTCATTCTGGGATCTGGGAAGGCCAAGAATCCTGCAGAAGCTCAAACCCAATTTTACATACCATGAAGGGTTCGGGTTGAAGATATACCTACCTGAGGATTTTGAAGACTGCCTAGTGATTTCTTGACGACTAAGCTTGTTCATTCAACAATCGCAAAATGGATTTCGAGACCTTGAAAGGTAACTCGAACATCGAAAATGTGTCGCCTGTCAGGCAGTGTCAGATGTAACATGTGCAAGTATTCTTCATCAATGAGTTCATTGGTTCATGCAAAACTGTTCAGCTAAGTTTACCATGATCGGAGACAGTTTGTGTAATAACTCATGATGCAATCGACCAAAATGTGGATCATGCATAATTATTCTGTCGAGTTTGCATTACCAATTCTGTTCAAGGAGGTTATCATGGTATGAACACCTCGAATGTGATTTGAATGGGGAATTTCAGTCCAAAAGGGCTTTCTCTCACTCTCAAGAAAGGCTATTTATCCTGACTGCATGATTGAAAAGAAATCACTCAATCTTACCATCATCGTATTCAACAAGGGTCCGAGTAATCTCGCAATTGGTACAACCATGCCGATCTGGAGGTCTTGATTAGGACCATAATGTAGGCTGGGTCAAAGACTTAGCAAAGGGAACTCTTTTGAGTCAAGGCCGTAGACAGAAAAGTCTTCATCATCTGCTCCGGGTTTACAAGTCAAGAACCCTGCAAAAATGAGAAAGAAATAGTCTTGCTCGTACCTTTTCGAGCGATGCTTAAAATCTTTCAACTCTACGTTAATTCAAGCGCCTTAATCAGAAAAGACTTTCAAGAGCTGTGACGTAGGTTGGGATTGGGGACTAGTGAAGTAAAAGGCTTATTTTGGCCCAGAAAATATATTATGTGAATTGGACATTGGTGATCATCGCATCTTTGTCACTAGTTTCAGCCCACTAGAATAGTCCTCAAAAGAACACCATCGTTGTATGGGGATGGTGTCAATCTCTACTGATACCGTCGTTGCTTCCGAACGGTATAAACTTCAACTGTGTATATTTTGCAATTTGGCTCCTTTGAAGAGTTTTCTTTCGCAACTAGATCCCATTGGGGATTTACATTGATTTGAATGGGCATTGGCCTTGCTTTTAACTGGCACTTTGCTTTTTCATGCCCGGGATTGACTTTCTTTCTTTCTTTCTTTTTCTTTTCTTTTCTGAAGACTGTGCCATTATACACATGTATGTCAAAGATCACACTTGAAGAGTTGACTTGAGAACTCTATGTAGACCCACTTCTTTTGAGTTCTTCTGCTCTGAGGTGTCGCCATCTTCATCTTGGAATAAGCAATGATCACCAACAGGGTTTTTAAGAAAAGAATATGCAGGCTCAATTGGGCAATGCAAAGGGTGAAAGTGTATCGGATAGAGAAACGAATGCTTTTCGTCGTCTTAAGGCACTTGAATTACCGCACGAGGCTGAAAGCAAAGAAACACTCGAAAATTGATGTTAGTCCGAGCAAGAAAATTTCTAACCATTTACCTCATGCTATTTGCTGGGACTACCTCCACTTGGCCCCGATGTGGGGTGGTTCTTGACGGGGGTTATGAAATAAAATCGCCGCCCAAATGTGTTTTCAATGGTCAACTGCAGTGTTTAAGATATAAAAATGAACGCCTCCTTGCTTTCGGTATCGTACCTTTTGCGAGAAAACCTATTGTCTTGGGGAATACAGAATCTATTTGGCACACAACTCACTGTGGATATAGGACGTGTATGGAAATGAGGTCGCCTTTCATCATCTTGTCATGCCCCATTCTACGCATTCGATGCATCATACGTAGTTTATGTCCCAAGCCAGAATTGGCAATATTAAACATGCAGAATGGTCATACATGAATCATGCCATGTGTAAATGCAATGCAGATTAGCAGTTTTCAGCCTCACACGCATCTACTAAAAATGCAAGTATGGAAAAAAATGGGCGAATCGGAATTGCCCCTGGATATGTGGGCAGATTGAGCGAATTGGGATTCCACTCCTTAAGTCGAGGAATGGCCCGTATCTGAGTTTGCCCCTGCACAGCATTTGGGCCTTTTCAATATTAACAACCGTCATGGTTGTCGATCGAATGCCCTTTTTCGATTGAGGGTAGCCATTAATTTGCCCCATTTTGATCGGAATGGATCTCTTCAGATGATCATAATTTTGCTATTTGGGGTTATCTCCTTCGACATGTTAAATGTTAGTGTTAACATTTCCTGTCAAAAGAAAAGGAGACATGTTAGCTGGTATCGGAAGGGATAAATTGGAAACGATACAGGTTTACCCTTCATCTTGAATGTTTTGCATGATCCCTTTATCAGGTTCCCTAGGTTGAGTTTGTCTCCAATTTCCGTTGAGCACTTAGTCATTTGGACCAAGGCTTGGGGATCGAACTTGGATCGCTTCGGCCCACTGTCACTTCCCAAGCCATCGGGCCCATTGGACCGTAGGCGTTCATGGGAGCTTTCCTTTAAGTGTTAATCCTCGAGATGACATGGTTTTGCACTAGGTAATTTCACGTCATGGTTCTTTTCGAGGCAATCTACAATCCCTGTTAAGACAAAAGGAAGTAATTCAGAATTTGAGACGATCATGGGCGAATTGGAACGATACAAAATTACCTTTCTTTGAGATTGTACGAGTCTTTCGCTCGTATTCCCTTTTGTTTGAAGCCGGTCATCCACCGGTAATATCAATGAATTGATTTTCCCCCAAGCTTCGTTTAATACGAGAACTTCGCATTTAGATATGATCGTATGCTTGGGGCAGTTTACGAATTCCTGAAAATACAAGGAATTCAATTTAATACTTGGAGCAATTTGAGGGTAAATTGAAACGATACGGATTTACCCTTCGAGTTTACACGAATTTTTACTCGCGATTAATTCGCCGCGAGTTTGGTGCGGTGGCGAACTCGAGCATTTAACGGGGGAAAGGGAAATGATTGCTTCTTACTTTTGCGTTAATTCCATACATTCATAAAAACAGAAAATAAGCATATGCATCCATCCAGAATTGATTTTTTTCTTCCTCCTCTGCAAGCTCTCCAGTGGTTAGCAAGCTTCATTTCGGATCAGGTGCGCATCGGCCATATTGAAGGTCTGGTGGTCACTGGCTGAGCATGCGCATCACAGCCCTGATGCTCTATCGACATCAAACTGGTCGATCATGGCGAAAAGATCATCGTCAATGTCCACTTGGTGGTGATCTGTCCCCTCTTTCTCAGGAGGTATCGATGCTGATCCAGTAGAATTGGTCTTTCTGTACCCTGCTCCAACAGAACTCGATCCTGTTATGAACTGATCTAACTCACCTCTTAAACGGGCGTTCTCGATCTTCAGGTACTGTCTTTCGTCGAGCGCGAGGAGGCTATGGCAGTTGGGGCAAGTGGTGGAGTCGAAGGCTTCCTTGTACCTCTTGTTCTCTGCTCGGAGTTTTTCATTTTCAGCTTTCAGAAACTCAACTTCACTGCGCTCGTGTTGAGCCCTTACTCGGGTTCGCCTGTTTTGAAACCAAAACTTGATTTGTAGAAGGTTCAACCCTGTTTCTTGGCTTATTTTCCTTCTTTGTTTGTCATCCGGCATAGGGTACCTTTTGAAGAAATCTTTAAGCTTTTGAATCTGAGACTCGGTGTGACGCCGACGACGCTTCCTTTGACCCTGGTTGTTGTTGTCTTTATCTTTATCGAGGTCTTGAACGTCATAGGCGGAAGGGCCAGGCTCCATGGTATGAATTCCAAACATGGCATCGAACTCTGCTTCTCCCATGTTCAGCAAGTAGCGATAGTTCTCGAGATTGTTGGGTTGAGACATTCTTAACTGCTTAATGGTTCCACGATGTTTGCTATGTCTTCTCGTATTTTCACCCTCTCAAAATTTCTGAGTGATCGTGTATGCTTTGAAACTCTCCTATGAGCACGGATGAAAATCATCAGGAGAGCGCCTCTTTTAAAACTTACATATGGATTCAGAAATCGTATCGCTTCTTCCAAGATTTCTGTCCTTCTCCACCTTTTGCCGTGTCTCCTGCACGGTTTGTTTTCTTTCATCTTTTTCATAGTGGTAGGGGTCCCAGTCATTATCTCTTCCGCTTATCTTCATCCGTCGATTTTGCTGGCGTGTTCTCCTATAAAGACAAAGCCTATCTCCTTCTCCGCCAAAAATTTCTTTGTCTCCCACTCGGTTCCACTTTTCGATCTTTCCTTTTCAAAGCGGTGGCGTCCTGTCCAACTTTTCCGCAGAGACGTTGGATCTGCTTGGCTCGAGATTGCAGACAAGCAGCAAACTCGAGCCAACAGGGGTGATACCGACGGGGAATGGCAGATAGGAAAGTCTGACTAGTTGATACTCTCACTACGAAATTAATATTTACTTCAAAGCAGATTACCATCTTCGCATTCCGCTAGTCTGCCCTGACTCTCTCCTCCAATACTCTCGTGTTCTGTCCGTCTGCCTTGACTTTCTCCTCGATAATAGCCAATCTTCCTACACACATCTTTCCAGCTGAAATTACATTCAAATGGGAAAGACTTTATCACCTTCTTGGTCGAGGCTATGTTTACATAGCCCATCATCCGAGTGTCGAAGCTGAGATCCTCGGTTTGTTCGGGGAGATAAATGCTTCTTCAATCGTGGGCACCAAATTGGAGAGAGAATACAGGGCTTTCCCTCACATCTTCATCAACTTTTTAGAGGCCTGCCGGAACACTCACGAAACAGTCACCCTAGCCCGCATCGTGCAAGCTCGCTACCAGGATCGGTCAGAATGCTTGGCGTTTGCAGAACACTCGGTTGTCCGGTACAAGAAGACCATCAAGTCTGCTGATGAACGGGTCTCACTGCTGATTCACGAGAGAGAGAAGCTGGTGGAGCGCCTTGCTTTGAACCAGACATACTTTGAGCATGATCCGAGCGACATCGTGATGAAGTTCAGATGCAAGTGGCTGGAGGAGAGGCTTGACGATCTAACGGCGGATATAGCTTTCGAGAGGAACCTGATCGACAATCTGAAGGTCGCCGTTGAACACCATGAGATTAATGTAGCTAGGTATAAAGAGAAATGTACCCGCCTGTTCTTCAAGCTTGCAGATCTCGAATCCCAGGTCGCTCGGTGTAGGCAGAGTATTAACTTCATGGAGAGTCAGTTGAACTCTTTTGTAATGCTTATAAGAGCTCAGTTTGGTTTTACTTTTCCTCCCCAGTGACTGTTGTAAGGCTTGTTGATATATGGAATGAAGGAAATGTTTTGCATGTTTGTACTTTAATCTTCTGCCGTCTCTTCTTTTCTTTACAAAATCAGAGCTAACTGTACTAGAGAAAACACGACGCTCCGTCTCAGCTAGGATCAGAGTACCTCCAGGGAGCACCTTCTTCATGACATATGGGCCATCATTGTTCGGAGCGACCTTCTCTTCTAGAAGAGGGACTGTTGGTAGCAACCTTCACAGGACGAGGTCATCTACCTCTATTGGATCCAATCCACCACTGTCAACTGTACTTCCGACAGAATACGTAGGGAACGTATTTCTATCTCGACTGGTAGGATTGCCTCAATCGTGTCTTATCTTGACAGATGGTAGCTGTGAGATGATTACACACAGCCAAACAGACAAAGGCGGGACCCCCATCACTTCTCCCTGATGATGATATTAAGGACACGGAAAAAGGATTCGGCGGCGGCCCCCACCGGTCACAATGAGGCCCGTCACTGGTCATGTAAATTAATACAGCTGTAACCACTCGGTCAATGTGCTAATAATGAACCCGCCACCTGTTGCGTGCCCCACTTCGCTCATGCGTTGTACCTTTCGGCGTCAACTTATTGGTGTTGGAAGAAATGACTGTGGGCCATGCCCATTATTAAAACACCGGTTCTCCAAAGTCGACGTCGTTCGAATCCAATGAAGATTGAGGCAGGCCTTTGGTTGATTCAGTCAAAAAGGTGTTGCGAGATCGGGTCAACATACACGCTATATAGATTTCGACTATACAGTCTCTGCTTCTCTCTAAAAAAAGTACAAGAATCTCCCAATACATTAAGAATGCCCCATGTCCGATCTGGATAAATCCATTGTCGTATCAGAATACACAGCCCATATAAGTTCAGTGATTGACACAATTCTGTTTCTCAAAGATGGACTTCTTCGCTTGCCTCCTGGATTAACGGTTAAAGCCTCGGTATTTTTCGTCCTTTTGTATTCTCGAAGATTATTCCTGATGTATTTCTGAACCTGATTTTGTTTCCGCCTGATGTACCTGTGATTCCCTACAAAAGTAAAGGAAATAATCAGTATGGGATCCAAGAGAGGTCGGTCCATGACTCTTAGATTAGTCCAATTTTATTTCTTAGAAATACGTGGTAAATTCTTCAAAAAGAACTTTCTTGCAGATTTTACAAATTAGAAAAGATGTGATAAAATTCTTTGACATTTAGCAAGTTGCCCGAAGGAATCTTTTTTCTTTTATCAGAATGAAATTTCAAGGATAAATTCGTTAAGAAAATCTTGTGTTTATTGAAGCCTTAATGAAAACTGTGATAAAATCTTTCAGTGGTAAACAAAATTTTCCTAAAGGTTTTTCCACATTCATTTTTGTTCAAAAATGGTTGCCTAAGCTTGGCCAAGGTCTCCAAAGTTGATTTTTCAATTTTATGAATTTTTATGGATTTTCTATAATTTTTGAAAATAAAAATGCTGAAAAATACCATAAATATGAAAAAAATCATTTTTTTTGGTCAAAATTGGTTCCCTAAGCTTGGCCAAGGTCTCCAAAGTGATTTTTCAATTTTATAAATTTTTATGGATTTTCATTAATTTTAAAAGAGAAAATATGATTAAAAATTAGGTGTCACAAAAACCGAACATACATTAAGCTTCCGACAGCAGAAGCATATGGGATATTTTTCATTTGTTCCCTTTCGAAATCGTTTTTCTCGGCACTAGTTCAAATTGAACCTGTCACCCTTCACAATGGGTGCTATACTCGGTGAACAATCTTTCATCCGAAATCTCTCTAAGACTTTATTGATATAGGTTTCTTGAGATAGTCCCAAAATGGCTCGAGCTCTATCTCTATGGATCTTAATGCCAATGACATAATTGTCTCATCCATATCTTTCATGTCAAACTTTTAGAGAGAAATTCTTTCACCTCATATAACAATCTCTTATCATTGGTTGCAAGTAAAATGTATTACATAAAGGATAAGAAAACAAACTTTGCTCCCACTGACTTTTTGGTATATATATTGATCCATGACATTCTTTACAAAACCAAAGAGAGGTAACTTCATGAAACCTTAAGTACCATTGCAGAATGCTTGTTTCAAGCCATATATTGATTTCTTAAGTTTGCACACCAAATGCTCACCATCACTGGAGAGGAATCCTTTTGGTTGTTTTATAAATCTCCTCTTCTAGTTCTCCATTGAGGAATGCGTTTTTTACATCCATTTGATGCAAATTCATGACAAAATGGGCAATCAAAGCTAAAATGATAGAAGAGAATCTTTCTTAGACATGAGAGAAAAAGTCTCCGTGTAATCAATTCCTCATGTTGAGTGAATCCTTTGACGACGAGTCTGCCTTGTTGTCGCGACCCTCCCAAGATTTCCGGATCCCGAGGGAGTTTAATGGATTGCAGGCCCATTGGATATTTGGGCTCAGCTCGAACCCTCCCAGGCTCATACCAAATCAGCGTCAGGAAGTTTTAAATCGAGATCGACCTTGGTGTGGTCGGGTGACATGTGAATGGTGCTGCATGCCATCGGAGTCGCCACCAATAATTTATTGGAGGGTATGACTGGAAACCCTATCAACGATTGGGAGAGATCGTTCGATCCTACGAAAACCAGAATCTAAATTCGGGGACTTAGTTACGTCGGTATTGCTATCGACGCCCTTTCGGTACCTAAGTTGAGTGATTTTTCTATCTTAAGGAATTCATGCAGGTGCTTTCTGGATGGGGGGGAGGTCCTAAAAATCTAAGGGGTTCATACGAGTGGAAAATAACCTAACAGTCACAACCATAGGAAATAATTGCACAATAAATAAAAGAATCACATCAAGTCAAGTGAAGACCAATCAAAACGAGCCTAGAGGAGTCTCAGAGACCTAGGGAAAGGCCAACTAAGTATAGGGTAATTGGAAAAATTTGGGTCAAGTCGGCAGGCGGAAAATGGTAATTTCCTAGGGCTCGGGAGGTCAAAAGTGCAAAAATCGGGCCAAACTAGTGGGGCATGGTTTTTTCCTAATTTTTAGAATTTTTTTTTGAAATTTTCTTGAAATTTTCTGAATTTTTTTTATTTTTGAATTCTTTTTTAGAATTTTTTTATGACTTATTTTTTGAGGATTTTTCTGGATTTTTTTTGTGTTTTTTCGGAATTTTTCCATTTTTTTGGACATTTTTATTTTTTTAGAATTTTTTTAAGTTTCTAGAATTTTCCGATTTTTAAGGACATTTTCTAGGTTTCTTGATTTTTTAATTATTTTTCTAGGATTTTCTAAGATTTTTGTGATTCTGAGGGATTTTTCCTATTTTGATTCTTTTCAAAAAATTTTGTGATGTTTAGAATTTTTTTTTTTATGTTTTCCAGACATTTCCTACATTTCTCCTGACAATTTTCAATTTTTCTAAAAATTCTTATGAATTTTAAAATTTTTCTATTTTTTTATTTTCCTTCCTACGAATTTCTATGATTTTGGGATTTCCTAATTTTAAAGGATTTTCAGAAATTTTTATGATTTTCCTTTTTTTGACTTTTCCAAAATTCTTTATATTTTTTTATATTTTCAAGATTTTTCAAAAGATTTTGGTATATTTTTCGGAGTTTTTCTGATTTTTTTATATTTTGCTGTGATTTTTTATTTCATTTCCGTTTAATTTTATTGTTATTATTATTTTTTTATTTAATTTCCCGGACCGGGTCGGGTGACCCGGCCCGACCGACCAAACCATATTTGAAACCCTAAATCAAAACGACACATAGCATTTCACAGATTTTTTTATTATTTTATTGGATTTTCGAATCTTTATTATGTTTTTATATATCCTTTTTTATTATTTGCGATTATTATATGGATCGGGTCAAATGGACCCGGCCCACTAGGCTAATTCGGCCCGGCCCACAAATCTAAATAAACTACCTAACTTTAAAACGACGTAGCTTCAGTCCCTTTTGAATTTTTTTTTTTTACTTAATTATGATCCTACGACTAAAAATGACCCACGCGGCTAGTCTACGATCATTTGATCTACGTAAAGGAACACAGGCCAAGATCCAACTCAGCGGCTCAGATCTAACGTCCATTATTTCAGATTTTTTTAAAAAAATAATTCGAATTAAAATCTTTATTAACGGAAAATCCAGGATCGCGACACTTGGCAGACCCCTGTCCGTCCGATCTAGATTATTATTTGAAGAAGATTTAAACGGCTGATCCTACATAGGTCTGACATGTAATACCACGTCAGCGCCACTAGGATTTGACCGGAGTCAGCGAAAGCTGACTGGACTCCGTCTTCAACCTCTAGCCAAGACTGGACGGACGGCCGAGGGGATACCGGCAATGATCCGACGTGTGAAATATCAACTAAACGACGCGAAACTAGTCTCAATCGGATTCGTCTAGACTCAGAGAATCAATATATGAAACAATCAAATCAGCGGTTGAATCAAAAACAATCAAAGCATTTACAAACGTCCAATCATGGCAGCTCAATCATCTAAACTAGAGCATAAACTATCAATTCCTCGGATGTTAGAGCATCATAGAAGGTCCAAGAGACTTACCTTGTGTGCTGATCGAGCCCTAGATCGCCAGATTATCCTAACCAGGTCATGACAGAATGACTAGGGTGGGTTTTCACACTCGGCGCAGTTGGCGCGTGAGTTGAGATCGATGAAAATGACGATGGAAATATGGTCAGTGGGTGGATGCTTAAAGGGCAATATGCACAAAACAAAATGCAAGAAACATGCAGAACTGAGGTGTCTGCCATTAGAGCAAACCTTTGAGCTCAGAAATGGCGTATGTATACTTCTCGCGCGTTCGAAAGATGAATGATGAGGCCTTCACGTGTGGCTTGGACCTTCAAAGGAACTAGTACCGCCAACAATGGACTTGAGGTTGCTTAAAATTGCCTCCAATGCGGCTTCCAGCCTCGGGCCCTCACCCCTCTCAAACAGAGCACTTCACCCCCCTTTTTAAATCCTTTTTTCCCGTGTCCTTTCCGTCCAAATCCACGCTCTCGCCTATTCGCTTGTTGCAAATCCTCAACTGAACCCAAATCTCCCACCTTTCTCAACCAAACGAATCTATTCGTTGAAATCCTCCCCAAAGCCTGTTTGAAAACCTTTCGCGCGAGAGGAGAGGACCAACAATGGGTCCAGAGTCTGCCCGGTTCGAACGAGTTGACCGGGTCGGGTCAACTCGACCTGGTTGACCCGATCGAACGAAAATTTGAATTAAACCCCAAATTAACCCATATTTCCAAAATGACATCAAAATTGGATTCAGGGCACTTAATTTTCTTGAAAATGGCATTTCTCCAGAAATTCTTCAATATTCGCGCAAAGCCCCCAACCCAATTAGGTTTACCGAGAACCCATTTTGCAAAATCCAAAGTCTTAGGGTCCTTTTTTGCAAAATTGATTGTTGCCACCATTGGATTCAGAGGTCAAAATCTAGGGGGTGACATCGCCCTATTTTCAATTCAGTCCCTGAAAAATTTTTAATGCATTTTTAGTGATTTTAGGGGACTAATTTGAAAATCAGAAATTGCATTTTGGTCCTCTTTAGCGAAATTGGACAATTATGAGGCTTTTGGACTAGATTTTAATTTTGAAAAATATAGTAGATGACACGCTCTAAAAATGTAAATTAAAAATTAAAAGCTAAATGGAATTTCTAGAATTATTTAAATAATCTAAAAAATGAAATTAACAAAGAAACCCTAGATTCCAGACTTAATTTTTCAAATTTATTCAGAAAAAAATGAATGGAAAATTAAATTAAAAATATTAATATTTTTTTGATAATTTTATGGCCTCAAATACTATTTTTATTAATTTTTTTTATTATTTTCCTAATTTCTGAAAATATTAAAATGCAAAAATAAGGAAAATTATTTTTTGTTCAAATTGGTTCCCTAGGCTTGGCCAAGGCTTCCAAAGTTGATTTTGCAATTTTCTCACTTTTTATTGATTTTTTTATGAATTTTTGAAAATAAAATGCAGAAAAATACGAAAAATAAGGAAAATTATTTTTTGCTCAAATTGGTTCCCTAGGCCAAACTAAGGTCCCCAAGTTGATTTTTCAATTTTCTCACTTTTTATTGAATTTTTGAAAATAAAATGCAGAAAAATGCAAAAAAAAAGGAAAATTATTTTTGCTCAAAATTGGTTCCCTAGGCTAGGCTGAGATCCCCAAAGTTGATTTTTTTTTAATTTTATTTTTTTTATGGATATTCTAAAATTTTGAAAATAAAATTGGTCAAAAAATCAAGTGTCAATACTTGTATCTCCATATGTTGCCCAATGAGTCTTTCTTAGTTTGAAGACCCACTTACAACCAATGGCCTTTTTACCATCGGGCAACTCAACCAATTCCAAACTACATTAGATGTCATAGAACTTATCTCTTCTTCATGGCATTGAACCATAAATTAGAATTGTCGCATTTCATTACTTGTAAAAACGTTCAGAATCATTCTCAGCTCCATATTATAGTCAGATTCTTGCAGGTACACAATGTAGCACTAGGAATTGCCTGACTTCTTCATTCTAGCAGATCTCCTTAAGGATGTATCAACATTCTCTGAGGAATGTGTTATTCAACTAGTTGTTCACAGTTTCTGGTAAGTGGTGAATAGTTAGATCTACTAGATCAATATCAGCAGGTTGTGGAGCTTCAATGATAGTTGTTCAATAGCCATTTGAACTGGAGGGATGTTATGAGTAACAATCAATCTGGTACTTGAAGTGGAAAGTCGAGCATTTGAATGATCTTTCTCAAGAACAGGGTCTCGAAATCGATCGCTCCCACTGATCAAGTATTTTCTAGAAACTTTGCATTTCTCGATTCCACAAACCTAGTGGTATGAGATGGACAATAAAATTTATATCCCTTAGACTTTCGGAATATCCAATGAAATACTCACTTATAGTCCTTAGGTCTCAACTTCTTTTTCCTGTGGATTATAGACTCTCACTTCATACGGGCATCTGCAAATGCGTGCATGTCGCAAACTCGGTTTCCAACCCTTGAACAACTCAAAAGGCGTCTTTGGGACAGCCTTAGTCGAAACTCGGTTCAATTTGTATACTGCCGTCTTAGAGCTTTCAGTCCCACAAGGACTTAGGAAGTTTTGAGTGCTAAACATATTACGCACCATGTCCAACAAAGTACGGTTTCTTCTTTTGCCACACCATTTTGGTCTATAGAAACCAGACATAGTGTATGGCAACTATCCCATGCTCTTGAAGAAATTTCGCAAACGGACTAGGTACTTATCATCTTCAGTGTATCTACCATACTATTCCCCGCTCTATCTGATCTCACAATCTAATTTGCTTATCGCATGTTTTTCTACTTTGGTCGTAAATACCTAAAGCATCCATGCTTCGTGCTTATTATGAGCAAGTAGAGATACATGAAACGTGAGTAATCGTCTATGAAAGTGATGAAATGTTTTGACCATCGAGTCCCATATATGGAGAACAAATATCTGTATGTATAATTTCTAATATTTTCGTACTCCTCTTGGCACCTTCTTTGACTCGTTGGTCTGTTTTCCCTTTATGCAGTCCACGCAAGTATCACAATCAATAAAATCTAAAGCACTGAGTACTTCTGTGACGTCCCGAAATTTCAAGATATGTAAAAAAAAAATGAAAAATGAATAATATTGGATTTTGGGATAAAGAGACAAAAAAAATCGGACCGCAATCCTTCGCGCCCAAAACCGTAAGCTTCGAAAATATTAATTTTTGGCTTCACTCGTTGTGCCAAATAGTCTACCAGACCTGAAATATCAAACTCCCATTTTTGTCCTCCGATATTATTCACAAAAGGCCATAAGTAATAAATGTTGAATTGATCGTGGATCCCACTGATCAAACTTTCTCCCCTCCCCATATTTTGTGCGCTACTTGCCCCTCCCAAACATCACTCTCACCTGCCCCATTTTCTCTCCTTTTCCCCCTAATTTGCGCCTTTTCCTCATTTTGTCCCCTTGACTTTTGACTCTTTCCTCCTCTCTTCTTCCGAAACCCACCCGACGTCTCCCCCTTGTTCATCCTTTTCTTCCTCAAGCCACCGACGCCATTTTTTTTTTTCTTCTTCTTCTTCGTCTTCACCTTGTGCTGAGCTGTTCCGGCCTCCACCCGTGCAGCTGCACCACTACCACCTTCCACCCGTCGTTCCGAGCCCGAGCCCAAACTCGATCCCGTCATCCCCTGCAGCTCGGACCGAGACCCACCGACGTCGCCACTCCTCCGACGCAGCCCGCCATCGTCGCGCTCAAGCTTCGCCCACCGCCAACCACCTCCACCATCGCACCTCCGTCTCAGCCCTCAACCTCGTCCATCGCTCGAGCTCGCCACCAGCTCCCTCGGTGCTCTGTTGAAATCCATCCTCGACAGCTCGGCGTCGCCTTTGCGGCGGTTCCAGTTCAGAAAACGCAGCAAGAACAGAAGTGAGTTGCTCCTCTAATCTGCTACCTAATCCTTCGAATGTGAGCTAAGAATAGCGGACTGGGTGGCTTGTGACCGTGGAAGTTGTCACCAAACAAAATGGGTAGATCTGCAGGTATTTTGGAAGCTCGGTTGAGTGAGTATTCTGGGGAGTAGACATAAGGCTTAATTACTTTGAGATAGGTGGAAAGTGAGAGGATTTGTGGAGGCTTGAATATAATATGTGGAAGTTTTCTGGAGGTTCTCTTTCACGGGTGAAGACATGGTTTTCAAGAGGAATAAAATAATACATGGGTTCAAGAAGAATAAAATAATAAATAAACAAATAAAATGGTGAACTCATGTTAGTGGAATGAGAATGGAACCGTGAGGATAGTCTGGTGGGGGAGAATTAGAACTAAATGAAGTTTTTTTTTTCTTTAAAGCGAAAGACACGAAGAATTTCCGTGGACTGTCTACGTGTGTCAATGAAATTTTATTCGGTCAGTCCGGTCCAACGTGGAATTTTTGTGTGTTAAAATCAGGCAATTTTTAATATAATTATGAAATAGGCAAGGTCGCCCGAGTCGGGTTTCATGATGCTAAGTAAGATTAGTCAAAATGTCCTTTTGATTGTGTCGTAATATACGGATACGTACTCGTTTACTTGTCTTATCATGTATCATGAATTTGCAATTGGTGGTATGGATTAGAAACAAATTGTGAATTGAGCCGATTGCGGCTTGCGGATTCGAGATTGATGCTCAAATATATATACCCCATGGAGTGTATGGGAAGACCCTGCTGTGTGTCTGGGTGGTCCTGCTGTGTGACTGGGCCGGTCTCTGAGGCGGTACGAGACAATATCGTAATATAATTGATGTGTTTATAATTATTTGAAATAGTAATCATTACCACCTTGCTTGTACATCTGAATGTGTTTGCATAAGGCCCCTAGCAGAATGTATTTCAAGATGATTGCTAAATCCTGATGCTAGATGGTACGGTTGTTTTCTTATGTTCGTATTGGTTGAATTAGTCGGTATATTAGAGAGTCAACTCACTGAGTTTATCTCACCCCGTTGTTGTTGAAAATTTTTAGGTAATCCTGGCTAGCCCTCCAACCTTATCGTACGTGATACCGCTCCGCATATCCTGGAGCGTAGCACTTTTCTTTCCTTGTCACGGGCCGAGTCTCTTTTGTCGTTGTCTGTAGTTGGGTCTTTGTGGCGGGAGTTTTTGTGTACAGTCTGCTTTTGCGGCTATTTATATTTTGAGTACCGGGCAGGGTGACGGGCCACTTTTTGATGCCTCCCGATGTATTCTCCCAGGTTGTAAGTACGGATAGACCCGACGTTTGTCGGCCGATAATTAATAAAATGTCTTGTTTTATTTTTCCGCTTGCATTTTATTTTAATCAATTATCATCGAAGCCGATAGTACACGTGGCGAGCCTGGGACGCCGCGGGGCTCTGACACCGGCAAACAACCAAATGCCGAGAAAACTTAGGGCTTTTGTTCCCCATGGCCGTGTGACCCTACTTGCCCGAAACCAGGCCATGATTTACCAGAATTTGGCCGTAATCGGCACTTTTCTCCCCGGCCAGATTGCCTCATTAAAAATTTACTCAGAAAAAAAACAAGCATTTTCACACGTACAGTAACTTGAGATCAGGAAACAAGTATAAATGCGCTCTGATACCAATGAAGGGAACCAATCCCACTTTATATACGCAGCGGATTACACAGAATTAACAAGCCCAAGAAACTTACTTGAATCACTGATCGGAGAAGCATATCACAAAACGGACATACCTCGGGTTTTCACCGATTAAGTGTCGTCAATGCAGTGAGAGATTTCGTCAGTTTGACGTTTCGGAGAGGAGCGAGAGAGATCGTTGTCGTTTTCTCTGTGTTCTTCGATGAATGTCTAAAGCGACGTCTAAAGAAGACGACGTTTTTCTAAACGTCATAAACAAACTGCCTCTTGCAGTTATTAGAAAAGGTGAGTGGCTATAATAGCCTACATGGGCGGACCACGATCCTTCCCACACACCCTCAATTTCTAACATTAAATGATTTCTCTCTCAAAATGAACTTAAGTTTGAATTTGCCTAAGAAAGAACCAACTGCTCATTGTTCTTAAAAACGTGAATTTCTCATTCTTTCGATCTATTCAGAGCAACGATGGATCTCAGAAGATCTCTGGAGATGCTCTCAAAGATCTGTACAAGTCATTTGTGAGTGAGTATCCTATTGTCTCGATTTGAGGATCCATTTGACCAGGATGATTGGGAACACTACTCCAAACTAACCTGTGAAATTGGAGACAAAGTCCAGATTGTAGGAGATGATCTGTTGGTCACCAATCCCAAGGTCAGCTCGTGCATTTAGTTACTCATCTCTCTCTCTCTCTCTCTCTCTCTCTCTCTCTCTCTCTCTCTCTCTCTTTTGCGCGCGGGGAGGAACACCAAAGTGAACAATTTATTTTCTGCATTTTCTGCAGAGGGTTGAGAAGGCTATCAAAGAGAAGGCCTGCAATGCTCTTCTTCTCAAGGGACTCTGTAGATCTATTCGACTGACAAAACATAAGTAAATACCATTGCTGATTAGTATTGCTAGCATTGATAGGTAAACCAAATCGGGTCTGTTACCGAGAGCATTGAAGCTGTGAAGATGTCCAATCGAGCTGGGTGGGGCATCATGGCTAGCCACCGCAGGTATGGTTATCTGCTTCAACCTATACTTTCTTCTTCAGCCAGAACGTGGGTAGCTAATGTCATCTGCAATATTGGTTGCAGTGGAGAAACAGAGGACACTTTTATTGCTGATCTTTCTGTGGGTCTGGCCACGGTAATATATAGCATGTTTTCACCATACATTGTATTGCGAAATCATCCCCCAACTGGCCTCGCTCATGTGGGTGAAACCCTCTGTAACAGGGTCAAATCAAGACTGGAGCTCCATGCAGGTCAGAGCGCCTGGCAAAATACAACCAGGTTGGGTCTTGTAGATGTAGACTTCTGATTTTTATTTTGTTGAGAGAATCACATTCTATCTCAACAATTATTGCTTTGGAAGATGAAACGGTTGCTTATGTTGCATGATATAATTATACACTTGTCATTCCCCTGAACATGCAGCTCTTGCGCATTGAAGAGGAGCGTGGCCCGGATGCTGTATATGCTGGAGCAAACTTCCGCATGCCTGTTGAACCCTACTAGAACCAAAGCGACCTTTTGGTTTATGCATATCCAGGTATTCTAGTTGCAGTACTTGTTTGAACTCAATAGTTTTGATACAGGGATTCTAGCATATAAAAGAAATTACTACATGCCCGCGACGATCGTGTTGAGTTCTAAGAGGAGCTTTCTGTTGAAAAGTATATTGTGGCCGGCTTTTGAGGTTCACTTACCTTTTTTTTTCTGAGTAACTACGCAATGAGATTGCTTTCATCTTGATCCTTTTTTCTCGTTGGCTTGAGGCTCGAGCATCCAAAAGCTGATGTTACGAAACCTCTGAAAGGTTGGTTTTTTGCTTCACCTTCTGGAAACATCGTTAAACCCCGAATCGACCTCCTCTTTAGTTGGTGATTGGTGACCGTTCACTGTGCGCGCTCCGCCACACTGGAATTAGAGAAGGATCGAGGCATACGAACCGAAACTGAGTTTGAACTCTTATTGCCTAATACCATGTGGCATCTTTCGTGGGTGTGGATGTAGTTTTTGACCATATCACTGCAGCAGTTTCGTGGCAGAAGTTCTGATGTCATTAGGCATGCGAGGATCGCACATTATCGTCCCTTTCTTCACATAAATGGGAAATCTGGGAAGAGACAGGAACATATTTGTGGTCACGAAATGTCTCGGTCGACCACGACGATAATAATAAACTTTCTTGAAGAGTCGGCCTTGGACATGCCATCTGGAACACCGGCGACTTGGATTCAAGTAAAGTTCACGCATGGGATCGCGACGTCAAGCCTCATGCGAAATAGATGCAATGCATGCCAGTTTTTTTTTTTTTTTTTTTCTGTTGGTCAGAGCAATGCATGCCAGTTTAAGCACGGAACTGTTGCGCCTTTTTCCTTGTCAAATAAAGCTCACGGGGCAGGAACCAAAGATAAGGGGGAAAAAAAAACTATTGACTTTTTTTCATCGTGAGATTTCGTTCGTCCGGTGTAATTTCGAGAATATAATCCGGCCCGGGAAATCCTAAATCTAGCTAGGGAAGTAGACTATATTCGACACGATTTCCCGAGAATAAAAAAAGAACAGAGAAAAATTTAGGTATAAGTTGAATTGAACTATGTCTTGGAAGGTTTCTCAAATCTCACAAGGTCTAGGACACTCACTCAATTGTCACAACTATTTTTTCTATCAATTGAGTGTCATATAAAATTTTAAAAACATTCATCATAAGTGTCATGTTGCATTAGGTGAATGATTTTTATTTATTTATGGTTATGACACTTGTGTGATTGGTTTAAAGTCATGTCACTCTCAAACGAATTTCTTTTATTATTTTGATCGGAAAAAATGAGTTTTTTTTAAAAGTCATGTCACTTAAATGAGCATTGTACAAGAGTCATAACACTTATGGTGCATTCTCGCATTAATATCGCTATCATTTTTTTTTTTTGCCTTATTTAAAGGGTTCACGCACCTTAGTGAACAATGTATATACGTCCCAACCAAATTTCCAAAGGCAGTTATCGAAGATCTTGTCGAGTGCTTTCAAAGTATTTATTCAGCATATGGAAACGAAGATTCTTTCGACCTTAAAACATCGATTATAGTTAGATGTCGTTCGAGAAAAAACACAATACACTAGAAAACGTGAATATTTTTTCCTTGCGATCTCGGATATTCGTTAACAAAAAGCCAATTCAATATCTAACATGGAACCATATCCACGATCCACTTGCCTTTTTTGCAGTCGCGACTCTCTAGTGTCGCGATTGACCGGGACACATGCTTTGAACGGACGATCAAAACTTTCCGACTTCGACATGAACCTACAGAACTTGGCCGCCAAGCCAAAAAAAAAAATTTCATTTTTTGAACGAAAAGAATATTCCCTCGGATGCTGCTAAAACTCTCACCAAACTTGGAGGCCCTTTTCGCAATCCCACGTGGACACCCACCTGCAAATCCAACGACTTAAGAAAGTCAGTTCCATCTTCTATTTCTCTGTTTCTTAATGAAATTCAATTCGCAGAAAACCGCCCGGGTGGTCTTTTAGTCCAAATACCAGCCCACCTCGGTGTACCTAACTTTAAATATTAGAATGGAGGCGGATCTCGGGTCGGTTCGTAAGGAACGTGCATGTGCTCTGTGGGCGGGTCGGATCGCGCGTCTGTCGATGCCCGATCCGACCCGACTTTCGGTGATTCGTGTTTAAATGAATTTATATGGTATATTTAATTGAATAAAGGAGTTGTGCTTAGGTTAACCCGGTTTTTACACACAGATTTTCAGCATCCTTGCCATTTGTCCGAACGCTGATTTTTTCTTTTGGGTAAAAAAAAAAGGAAAAGAAAAAAGATAGCTGCACATTGTTTTCTTAAAAACCGCGAATTTTAAAAAGTAAAATGAATCTGAACAAATGTGAAATGAAAAATGACAAAATTCAAAACCCTTGATCGTGCGGTTAGTATTAGTCCAAGCCTCCTTTATAGTTAGTAGCGTCTCTCGCTCATCGTCGCTGCTCATTTCACTGCGCGACTCTCTCTCTCTCTCTCTCTCTCTCTCTCTCGCGTCTCGATCGTCTTCTTCGTTCTCTCTGATCCGAACTCGAGCTCCATCCATGGCCAAGATCAAGTGCATCAAGGCGAGGCAGATCTTCGACAGCCGTGGCAACCCTACGGTCGAGGTTCGTTCGCTATATCCCCGCCTCCTCTCTCTCTCATCTCTTCGGATCGTTTCCGATGCTTCCTAAGTTTTCACCTGCTCGATCGTTCGTCGTCCGCCCTGCGTCGGCTTAGCTTCTCCCGCTCGGCGTGCTATTCTCGATTTTGGCCTTCCGAAGTAGTGGTCTGCGATCGATGAGGAGTTTGTGGACGATGAATCTCGTTTAGTTCAGTGGGCGTGGCTCACTCAGCATCATTTTCTGTTGGTGTTCCGCGTGCTTCCTTCTTCGCTGTCCTTCGTGTAGGCGGCGGATTTGCGTTGTGATCCATGAGACTTGTTAATGCCTCTGACGTGTCGATTGATCTCCCCGAGGGTTTTTTTACGATCATCATGTCGGATTTAGTAACACTTACGAGGGGAAATGTCAGCTCGTCTGCTTTCCAGTTGTGAGTGTTTTTTAATTGCTTCGCTCACTTATGATTCGATGGGATCTATTATAGGCTGATGTGACTCTTGACGACGGCACCTTTGCTAGAGCTGCTGTTCCTAGTGGTGCATCCACCGGTAAGACTTATGTTTCGACAATCCTCATTTTGGCGGTTCCACGTAACTGCTATGATCTTGGCAGTTTATATAGTTTTGCTGGTGAAAATGAGAAACCGCGTTGTTGTTTACGCCAAGTTGCTCTTGATTTCAGGGATCTATGAGGCACTCGAACTGAGGGATGGTGGGTCTGATTATCTTGGAAAGGGTGTTTCCAAGGTTGTACACCACTTCACTTCTTTTCGTTATCCTCTGCTGTGTCAATTGCTATGTTTTTACCTATTGTCCTAACAAGCATGGTCGCATTAACGTGTGTTTAGGCGGTTGAGAACATCAACAAGATCATCGGCCCTGCCCTAGTAGGGAAGGTTGGTTTAATGTGTAATCTTCTTATTATGCCTTTCCATTTCATAACAGTTGTCCTTCAGCAGACTTGTTCTATAAATTCAGTTGTTAACTTGTTATCCAACGGCAAGATGATTGAGATGATTATTTTAAGCAATTGAAGGTTGTAAGCTAGCCTAAGTTTTGATCTCGCCCAAGGTAAATACTTTATTTGATTTGTAAATTTGGTTCGTTTTTGCCTTTTTTAGGATCCAACTGACCAGGATGCTATTGACAATTTCATGGTTCAACAACTTGATGGAACTGTCAACGAGTGGGGTTGGTGTAAGCAAAAGGTACTTGTTTTAATTGTTTTGTATCAGTCATGTTGTGGTGACGGATATTGACAAATTTACATTTTTTTCGTGAAGCTTGGAGCAAATGCTATACTTGCTGTGTCCCTTGCTGTCTGCAAAGCTGGGGCTGCTGTTAACAAAATTCCCCTGTATAAGGTACTTTCAGCATTGCAATTGTTACTATGTTTGCATTTGTCTGTGTCTTTTCCAAGCACTTACTTTTTTAGTTTTTTGACTTACTATACTTGCCAGAATATGGGTCATTGCAATTGACACTCGTAAAATGTTGGATGTTGTTTCTTCATATTGTTGACATACAACATGTATCCTGCAACATCGAAAATTATGGTGGACTATATGAAACTTATATCTGGCTATAAGTTAAGTGACAAGGCAATGGGATAATCTTAGTAGCAGGACTATGGTTGACTTGATCATTTCCATGGTAATTTCACCGTCATTTAAATATATGCTAATTCGGTTTCCCTCCCTTCATGGTTGCAGCACATTGCTAACCTTGCTGGTAATGGCAAATTGGTACTGCCTGTGCCCGCTTTTAATGTTATTAACGGAGGCTCACATGCTGGAAACAAACTTGCAATGCAGGTCTGCAGTCTGCTTCTTAACTACATTTTACAGCATATCGTTTTTAGGATTTCTCATTTCTTACGAATAGGTATGAACCTATGCTGCAGGAGTTCATGATTCTTCCAGTTGGAGCTTCCTC
>JAGVVM010008155.1:0-21126 GCA_019149425.1 Psidium friedrichsthalianum | reverse complement strand
TTCCCCTCACATATCTCCCCCCTGCATTCACGGTGAAAAGCGTTGTGCGAAGTAAATTCTGAGAAAGGAAGGGAGACAAACCCTTCATGCTGAGATGCAATGTGGGTTTTTAAAAACTTGCGGCCGCGTTTTTATCTTTTAGGCCAAGATTCACTCTAGGAAAGTTGATATCACTGGCGAGGCTGACTCGTCGGGAACGGCCACCCTTGTGTCAATTGAAACATGACGGAAACAACAGGCTGATCCTTACACTTCCAACCACGTGAGCTACAGATAAACTGACGCAGTTAGGTAACTTGGATGTGCAGTCCCGATCGGGTTTCAACCATAAAACCTTATGAAGAAAGTTTAATTAAGAAAATGGGGTCATTCATGGGTTAATGCTTTCTTCAGCAACTAACATGTGCAATACGTCCAATCTTCAACGAACATAAAGATATAATACTCTACAAAATAATTTCATAGGACATCAGCATTTTTCCATACAGTGATTGCGACAATTGCCGATGTAGCAGACTTAACAAAAATATATGACTGGGTTCGAACCCGCTGCTGAGTGCTGGTGATTTAAGCAAAAGGGTCGTGGCGGTGGGATGCTGCGCTAGCCCTCCCGGAGGATTAGTCGAGGTGCGCGATCCGTTTACGGCGCTGTTGGCCGGACACCTTCGATACTAAAATATTATATAATATATAATATATATATATATATATATATATATGAAGCTGAAATTGGAATACATTCAACTCAATACGATTCATCTATTTTATGAGATAGGAATTTTATAGTCTGGAGATCATTGCCAACTTGTCTAAAATTTGAACTGTTTGGATTGTATTGTGCGTTAATGTTGAGTGTTCTGGTAGATAACTAGCGGTTGACTTTGTTGTGCTGAGGAGTTTACGATCTAACCATTCGATTTGGTACGTTTCATCTTATGATGACCGAGGTATAGATTCAATCCGACACTTGCATGGTGAATCATACCAGGGCCCAAACAATCATAATATCAGGGATGAATTAGGAATATTTATAATAGTCCTAATTTAAAGATATGCAGTCACTACCTAACTGATACCGTTGACACAATAGACCTCGAACTCTGAAAAGTTACGGAGTTAAACTCTTGAACTTTGATTTTGTCACAGGGCCTAAAATTTCTAGTCTACATAACCCTCATGTGTATTGAGAAGGGATTAGATTATTTTTTCTTGACAAACTTAGCTGAAGTATTGCTAATTTCATTTGTCATACATTCATTTCTAGTTTTTAATAGAGGTGACAAAAATGGTCAAGAACCCATTATAAACTCACATTTAAGAGCGCGGGCCATAATGCATTGTTGACAAACTTAAGTGAGGCCTAACAACATGATAAGTCTTAAAGGATTTGAAATAGGTAATAAAAAACATAACTAGTACCAATGATAAAAATTAAATGCTTATTGACCAAATTGCAAAGAGTGTAATAAGTTTAGGATGTTTTGGGCAGTTTCTCCTGCTAAATATTCCCGATTTTCATGAACATTGGGACAAGTGCCGATCTCAATCCCGCTTGCTGAGAAACTTTCAAAGAAGCTTAGTGAAGGTCCCTTGCTCAAAAAATTACTAGTCACTAAAATTAGTATTAGCTCACCAAAAACCATGAAATTTGGGGCGCTTGAGACCATCCCACGACTTTAATTATTATTTGACTTCAGGTGCTTACGTCTGGGCCTTATCACCACTTCACTAAAAAAGGTAGTGAGGGTTCGAATCTAGTCCATAATATGCATGTTGGGTTGTTATGCAGCTTGCGTGCTCCCATACTGTTGAAGATGTATCCCCGTGCCAATCTCAGGTCTTATGGAGTCGTCGGCGGTCTCGATCGTTGGATCTGCGGTAGCAAGTCGCACTTTGACGACGCGTTTCGAACATTGGGCAGGGTTAATCCGTTGCCGTCCACCCCCCCCCTCCTCCCCAAGAGGTTGCATGAACCTCCCGAACTGGCCAATGGCGGTTGACGGGGTCGACCCGCACGCAGTAGCCAATGCGACGCCAGCAGGGCCAAACTACGGGCACCAGCATCATGGCGCGACTCCCAAAAGGCACGGTTGAGCTTTGAGACTCCGGGAGTGAGGTGGAGTTTCGAGGACTGTGCCCGAATCACCCCATGGGGGTTGCCAGTCCTTCGCTGACGGACACCCCATCGGTCACAATGGAGGATACAGTCACAACTTGAGCCCTCCCGCCGTGAACACCACCCTCAACAGCGCCCAGCAACGGGCGAGAGGAATAATCGGTGGACCTAACTATTACAATTTCTCGAAGGACGCGTGGTGATTGAAAAAGACAAGGAAGACCGAGAATTCACTCATGTGTGAAGAAGGGGGGAGGACAATAAAAGGTTCTCTTGGTCGCATGAGGACTTCCTTCTTTGGCCTTTCCTTCTTGAATTTTACTTTATGCCTTCATTGTTCTCACACTAAAATCTCCTTGAATGCTGTAGACCATTATGGACACCACACCCTTTCAAGATATCTCCTTTCTAGTGTGAGGCTAATGCGATCAGTTCAGTGCCCATGAAGTAACGTCGCCTTCAACTTTCATGCCATCCCAGCGGTGTCCCATCAAATTCCGGTTGTGAGGAGCTCCCATTCGCAGAGTCTATGGTGCAAGAGACGCAAGCCAACGCGGTCTTCATCCGCAAGCTCGATCACAAACCGGTCAAATTCAAAATAAGAAAATAAATTCTGTAAATCCAGGCAATTTTCTTACCTGAGATGGTTAGAATATTTGCTTGCCAATTTGATATTGCATACTAACCATGCATATTCAATTAGGAATTTCCTAATCCACAACCTGATTAAACAAGTGTACCTGTAAGATTGTAGATAGAACATTTAATTTGGGCAGGGTTTAAATTCGATAGGTTAATATGTAAGATTACGGATTAAAAATGGGTTAAATATTGCGACATCTTTAAGTATTCGCTTTCCATATTTGAATTGATTTTGATTTGGTATTATCTTTTAGAATATTTTCATCGCATTATTTAAAATTCTAAAGATACTGCATTGTATGCAGATAATTATTGCATTTAGATTAGATTGCATTCTAGGATAGAATTACAAGTTTTAGACATATTTTATGTCTAAAAATAAATTATCCTTAATTAGTTAGTGTGTTTAGGCAAAATTCAAACCCCAAGATATGCATGACAATTGTCTTTAGGCATAGTTTCCTTTAGGGTCATAATTTAATCCGAAAATGCAGAAGAAAAAATCATCCTTGCGATGTCATCATGCATTGCATATCATCTTTGCCATGTCATTTAGAGTCATATGTCTAGGTTTAATTAATTCACCATGCAGAATGCATGTTAGGGTTAATTCTAATCGAATCGCATGTCATCTAGGGTAGCCATGTAGTTAATTAAATTAATTTCATATGTACGCTTAGGATATTCTTGCATTTAATTCATGTCGTTGCATTTTTAGAATAAAATCACGCATTGCATATAGGTTAGTCTTTTCCACTAAAAAACTGAAAAATCATAAAATAATAGTAATAATAATTGTTTGGCGCATGCTCCCTGTGATTATTTGATTTCTAGATGTTCATTTAATTGATTGTGCATCCACATTAGGGGTGAGCAAAAAAACCACGATCCAACCAAACCGGACCGGACCGTACCCAACCGGCTAATTTTGGGTCGTAACCGGCGGATACGGTTCGGTTTTCGGTTCCAATTTTTCAAAACCGGCAGGTATCGGTTCGGTTCTCGGTTTCGGGTGGGAATTATCCAACCGGCCCAACCGAACCGATTTTTATATAATATAAATGGGCCAATTATTTAATGAAATCATCTCTTAAATGTTTAACCCATCCATCCCAAAAAAAGAGCCTAGACCCGCAAAATGAAAAAAGACCCTACCTAATTCAACTCTCTTCGCACTCAGTCGCTCTTGTTGTACAATTCAATTGCACATTTCTTTCTTTTCTAGTGCAGTGGGCAAATTGTCACTTAATTGATGCCCTTGGGTTGCTCAGAATTTTGATTTACAAGGAAAAAAAGGAAAGGAAAGTTCTAAGTTTAACGTTATATAGCTTTATTGAGTCATATTTGTGGGATTAGCATTCAACTTAATTTTTTTATGGAATGAGCGGGTGACGTTAGGTTCGTAACCAAGATCCAACCAAGAACCGGACCGAACCGGTGGTTCGGTTCTCGGGTGGATCCATGGAACAAACAGTTGGTTCACGGTTCGCATTTTGCCGAACCGGTACCTAACGGACGGTTTTCGGTTCTAGGGTAGAACCATCCATCCTGTAAACCGATCACCCCTAATCCGCATGATAATCTATATTAGTAACTTAGTTAAAATCAATTAAAGCTGTTTTATCAAATGTTTTCATAAAGTAAAATGATACCAAAAGGGCATTAATAGAAATATTAGCGTAATCACGTCTCTAAACTCATTAATTTATGGTTCATAAAATAAAATAGTCATCTCACTATTTTATTTAGGTTTCTAATCAACCTACCAAAAATGATTAATGGCAGCTCCGAATTGAAAATGTCTTTTGCAAATTAATTATTTGAACCATAAACTGTGAGTAGGTAGGGTTTGAGAGAGCTCAAACTAGGTTAGTTAACTTAATTAAGCTGGTAATCCATTAACCCGAAACTGAATTTTAGGTCATGAAACGAATTTCACTGCACCAACTTGATAAGTTTGAGAACTTGATTATACTATTTCAAAGTTTTATGACTCAATTTCACTTTTGTGACTTCAGACTCAACAAGTTTCTTTTGACACTTACCAACATTATTGAAACTCACTAGTAGAAACCAAAAAAAAAAAAAATCTGTCTGTTTGAATAGAGAACAATATAGCTCTGCAGTTTCTTTTGAATCACATGCATAATATGTGATTGTGAAAAACTATATTCTAGATACAGAAGCATGCACTAATATTGTTGTCCTTCCCCAATTAAATAAAACGGAGCGTGCCCCATGCCTTGGTTTTTTAATTCAGTACGGATAATTAAAACAATACCAATTTATGTATTTCATGCTTGAAAAAGTCTACTCAGCATTCGAAACATGTTTTTGAGAATTTCATTGGTCATCACCCAATGCACGTTCTCAGAAGCTCCATCCAAAAATCACTCCTTCAATCTTCCACCACTCGAGCAGTCAAGCTCGACGTATAAATGTAGCTCCCACTTTCATGGTCTTTTCAACTCTTCAACTCTTACTTCAGAAACCAAATTCTCCCTTCAGTCTTCCACATTCAGTGATCTCAAAGCTGCACATTCTTAGCCAAAAAGGAAAACGCTTCACGAAATCTTGAGTCCCTTTGAGACCGATCGATTTGATGTTTTGAAATCCATTCGTGACCATCTTTTGAAGATGATGATGATGGTGTCAACGCAGCATTTTATACCGCAGCTCCTGTAAACACGAAATCGAGGAGTTCGAGATTCGGCAATCTCTTATGACGGGGAGTTGGAGCGAACTGGCCCAACAAGTCGACGAATCGGAGGACAAGTTGGTGTCAAACTATTAATAAAATTGATTGTTGTTTTGACAATACTCCACGAAAACAAAAACAAAACAAAAAAGGAAGAAAAGAGGAACCTCATTAAATGCTAGCATGCGAATGACCAGGAATGAAGAAAAGAAGACCGCGTTTGTTCTTGTAATGCATTTATTGGAGAATGAAGACAAGAAGCTCCACAAAAGTAATTGAATTTTTTCATGGAAAGATATGTTTTGTGATGGCTTGGATAGTGCTTTTGACTTTTATCGTGTGAGGGCTTCACGGGAAGATACGCATGTTTTCTGATGGCTTGGATAGTGTTTTTGACTTTTATTGTGTGAAGGTTAGGGATGGTTCAAGAGCATTTATTGTGTGATTTTTTTCGTTGCTTTATGTTTATAAGAAGATACGGGCGATGGCTCATCTTCAATGTTATGTTTGTCTTGGCAGAAAGATCATAGGAGAATAGTTCCTTGAATAGTACAACCTTAGCAAGAAATAGAGCACTGGTCAACGTTGTAATCATGTCAAAGAACTCCAAGTGAGTTTCGAGTTATAGTATGAGTATTTTGCATTCTAATAAATAATTTCTCCCTCCAATCTGTATTTGTTCTCTTGTTCTAAATTTTGGAGACTAGAGCTGTAGCACCCCTGCTCCGAGTATGGTCGCCAGATTCGTGATGTTCCAGGTCGTCACATCCAACAAATTATCATTCTTAGGTAAATATTCTCATTAAACCACAACTCCAATGCTATGTGTGTGTGTGTGTATTTTGATATTATTCATATTAATGGCGCAGGCGAAAGGTTAAACATAAAATTAGTGCGTGGAGAATGTACAGCAGGCACAACACCTAAAGGTTTGGCTTTATTCATGGTTTCGTAATCCTATTAAAACACACAATCAACAAACAATAGACTCACAAAATGAAATTGAGTTTATTTACAATTACATATATATTTTGGAAGATTCTTTACATAGTTCTAATAGTACAAACTATGATGACTATCCCATCCTATTGGCGCCATCAATGAGTTTCATCTTCACCACGTCTTCAGGGCTCAATCCATTCCTTACCCAAGTCTATGATATGATAGTCCCCAAATAGAGGTACGCTAATAGTAGCTTAGCAAGTAAAACTTCTAGTCTAACGACTAGGCCGTCCATTCACTCATTCAATCAAGCAAATCTCAATAAGCAGACAAGCAATAGAACCTAAGCAGAACATGCACGATTTGAATACTAAAAGGAACTTCAAGATGATCAATGTCTAATGGATAGCTCGAACACCATGAACCCCAGACTCCACGAATTCTTCTTACCAAGCTCGCAGCCAAACGCCCAAGTAATCTTGATTCCATTCCACATCTAATTTGTAACTTCTCGGCCAATCCCACATAGATTTTCAACTCACTCAAAGAACTTAGCAAGAAGATTTAACCACTCTAATGCCTACTTGACGCACCATAACATTCGAGCCCACACCTAACTTAGCAATCAATTCGCAGACCACATATCACACATATGGATTCACATGCATACAGAGTATGACATGAATACGCAAAATTGCAAGTGTAGAAATGCATGAACTCCCATGTACACGGCTTTTCACTACCGCTTCTTGAGTCAACTCTCGACTCGTAATATTAATACTTTTTGCCCGGCTTCACTGCTGACCTTCCTGGCAACTCTGCGCCATGAAACTCCTCAATTCAAGACTTCAAGTTATCATGTGGTCCTCCTAGTGCCACCTACTAGGGCATCCCGTCTCCCTCAGGGAAAATTGAGGTCATTTCATTTCCATGGCCCACGACCCCTTTCACCAAGTGAATGCAATGTCATGCAATGACATGCTTCTTATGGTAATGTCAATGAGCAAACCCAATCAATTCCTAACTCTTTGGAATCTATCGTAAATACATTAAGTATCACAACTCAATCATAAAACACAACTCTAGGTCCACTCTTTGAAATCAACTACATAACGAGCGTGGACTTATGTATATGTTCCCCAAATAAGCTTAATTATTCGGAGAACTACAAATGCAATCTCTCTTGCTCTCAATTTGAGGTTTTGTTTGACATATGCTCTTACAACTAACTTGCCACTCCTTCACCACAATTTTAAGCCATACCTACACGTACCCGCTTGAGGCAAGATGTAGGCAACAATTCAAAGTATTTTTTTTTTTTCTGCCTAACCATAACCCTCAGCTGAGTCCACTAGCATCAAATCGTCCATAACCAGTACCAAATCACTCAACAAAAATGTCTCAATATACTATTGGTACCAAAACGGTCTAATACCGATCCATATGGTAACTGCACAACTTATAATTGCTATATGCAACACAAGTACCCTAAAACAGTTTATTATTATCATATTCCAGCATACAAAATCATCGACCAACACATAATTCTTTCAATCATGTGTGTACTCGTCAATCCAAATGTTTGAGATAACAATCAATCACAACTTTATTCATTTCCACCGAGCAATAGCCAACTAATGGACTAAGGTCCAGGACCAAAGCAACCCATGAGTTCCTTTTTCTTGTTCAAACTACTAATGCCCAATTCCATACACAGCCAGCGGTCACTCACAGTCCACAATTGATGACCGGTCTCTCTATTCACCAATTCGTGCATCAAGACTACGAATTTCCTTTCTTCCCAATTCAACCAACCTAACTGTGGATGAACTATCTCATATATTCTTTCTCAAAACATATGGGCAAACCTTCCTTTCGTAGTCCACTTCAATCCGTCGCAAACCAATGACAATCTAACACCATCCACTGCACGTGCAATCAAGAACTAGGTCCAGAACTCATGACCACATTTCCCTCATTCTAATCACACGCACAGCTGAACCCTCCTTTGGGTCGGGCGACTCAATTCAAGCTCAATCCATGGAAATTCACACAATCAAACTACATATTCGTCATACCACAATCCATAGTTAATAATACAAGCAGTGGTTTGTCTATTCATCCTTGTTTCCTAGTTCATGTAAGATGATCTTTGGTTTCCAATATCCACTTTTGAACATCGACAATTGATGCCCAAACGAACAATAAATGAGGGATAGAGTAGTAGGGATAGAATTCCACTTGCTTGGGATCATGTACAAAGGAAAACGGAGTCTGAATCGAGGCGGACGAATTGTGGGACTCCTTGTGCAACTTCTGTCCAGCTCAAATTCACGAAAATAAATCATCTCTTTGGAAAATCAACCCTTAGGTCCATGTTCCCCATGATCTTACGGTAGCATAGAAGAAAATTGAGCTCAATTTGCCCAATGAATGAGCACAAACGAGCTATTTTCTATCGGCCTGCTCTAAAACCCACGAGAAAGAGAGCTCTTGGAGAGGAAAATGCAGCTCCGAAAAATGGGGTTTGTGAAGACCTCCTCTCCCTTTGCTCGTTGGTGGATTGCACGAAGAGAAGGGGGGAGGGAGTGGGAGGAGATCATGCTTCCATTCCCTAGGTCTCTCATCATCACATTCTTGGGGAGATTGAGAATTTGTTTAATAAATGGCAATTTCATTCATACACTTCACTACTCCATATGCACAGCAACCTCCTCTTCCTTCCATCTCATTTTGCGCCTGATCACCCTTCATTTGCTGTCCAACATCTAGCCAATTCATGTGAGATAACCATCCTTTATAATCTTAAGCATAAGTTACTAATTCGATGTGGCTGTAATCATTGAACTAAATTTTAAGAAAAAATAATTCATCCCTAATTCTGAATAATTAGCCGCATCATACTGTGCATGTTTCAAAATTTTAAACCATAGACCTCAAACTTAGGATAGATGAAATTCTAAAACCAAATTCTCAAGAGTTAATTGCCCAATAAAATATGACGTCGCACATTTTCCAATCGACCACACCCTGTATGACTTAATGCAATTACCTTTAGAAATATATCCAAAATGACCTTCACATGAGAGGGTGAACCTCCCTCTCCATAAAACCTTCACAACCATGGCATTACAACTTATTGTATTAGCCACTGGCATTACAATCAAAATAACCTTAACTTAGGAAGTTAGTTTTTAGGATACTACAAGAGTACCCTGGTAGCACTACTTGACCTTGCACTTCTAGTTTTTTCAAAATTTCTCGATCTTTTGTTAAAAAAAATAGAGTTGAATTTTTAGTTTCTCTAACTTAGTTGTTTATTGTTTGTTTTCCATGTTAAAATGAATTAACAAAAAGATTTGAATTTTGAGTTATTAAATTTTATTTATATATTACATGATAGCCTTTTGGTAATTTTTTTTATTCAGTTAAGTCAGGTTCAATCCAATTTTGGAGACTGGAGTACACTCAGTAGCACTAGTTGACCTTGCACTTATAGTTTCCCCAAAATTTCTCGAATTTTTTTTTTGTTAACAAAGTTTTTGCATTTCTTAGTTTGTCTAGTACTTATTGATTTTTTATATGTTAAAATTAATTAACAAAAAGATTTCAATGTTGTGTTATTAAATTTTATTTATAGCTTAAATTGTAGCTTTTTGATATTATTTTATTATTTAATTCAGTCAGGTTCAATTCAATTTTGAAGATCTGGTAGCACTAGTTGACTTGCACTTCTAATTTGTCCAAAGATTCTCGATTTTTTGTTAACAAAAAGATTTGAATTTCTTAGTTTTTGATACTAAAATGAATTAACAAAAAGATTTCAATTTTGTAGTTTGAATCCGGTGGCTAGAATTGTAACACAGCGAGCAGGCCTTACACTTCTAGTTAGTTTTTTGAATTTTGTTTTCTATGTTAAATTTCTTGATTTTTTATTTATTATGTTAAAATGAAATAACAAAAAGATTCTAATTTTGAGTTATTAATATGCCTGAATCCATCCGGTGGATCAATATATATTAAACATTATAGTCAAGCAAAATATCATAATAAATCATTATAAACAAAAAGCCGAAATTCAGAATGTTCGACATAAATTCAAAAAAGAACTAGAATAGAATAGAATAGAATAGTTTCGGGGTTATGAATGAAGGTGGCGGTTACGTTGAAGAAAAGTTGCAAAAAGCAAGCATGTCTAATGAATCCATTTACAAGCTTCAATGAATCTCAAGGTAATTCTCTACGCCATAAATCTGTTTCTCTGCACCACTTCAATTTCTCTGCGCCACACTTCAATTTCTCTGTACCACTCATCGATTTCTCTGCGCCACACTTCAATTTCTCTGCGACGTGCTTCAATTTCTCTGTACCACTCCTCGATTTCTCTGTGCCACACTTCAAGTTCTCTGTGCCATGCTTCAAGTGCTCTGTGCCACTCGTCGATTTTTCTGCGCCACACTTCAATTTCTCTGAGTCTGCACCACTCATGGATCTGCATTTTTTGTGGGGCTTCAACCTCTCCAACCTCTCTCCTTTGGAGAGTCCAAACTTCAACAAAGCTTCCTTCAACCTTTTTACCAAAATATGCATACGCCATCCAGCACTTGACGAGCCTTCACCAGTTTGCTTTCCTATATTCTTCTCTGTTCCCACTAGACCTCTATCATGCGATAGAGAGCCAGGAGCTGTCGAGATTTGGGCACATGGTACATGAGAAACAAGAAACATAAATCTGTTGGCATGGTTTGGGAATAGATTTGAAAGAAAAACAGAAGAAAAAAAATTTACTTTTCTATTTTCAGGAACAGAATTTAAAAAAATCATTTATGCTCATAAATTGTTCCCTGAGACAGAATAATTATAAACAGGTCCTAAGCGTCCTGCACAAGCTTCAACCTATGGCAAATTTAGAGATGCACACATACCATTTGGAACTTTTGTATTGGGTTCTCCCCCTTTGGCATTCAATGGGCGTGGCATGTTGATTCAAAGAGGAAGAGACTGATCGAACAAATTCCGTCTCAGGCAATGGAAGAAAGGCCAATGAACTCTTCTCCCTCACTCTCGATCACGATTTCATTCACTTCACATGGAGATTTGAAGCGGTGTGATACGGCCAAACGAGAGAAGGAATACGAAAGATGAGAGAAGAAACCACATAAATTTATAGAAAAACCCTAGAAACCAAGAGTGCCTCTCGATTGTCATTCTTGGCACATCTGCACTGTTCGTTTTCAAACAAGCAAATTTTGGATATGCAGATTTCCAGTTAGATTCTTGAGCAATAACTTGATTTGCGTTCAAATATTTTGGAAATTGACAGTAGGTTAAGGAAAAAGGTAGGTCAAGAAGAAACCGAATTAATAGTAGATTAAGGAAAAGGGTAGCCAACTCCTTGCCCAATTAATAATAGCCCAAAGGAAGAAACCTACGTTTGCAATTTTGAATTCAGGAAAAAATTTTTGGTAGGATATGTCCCATATTCCTAGAGATGTTCCGAGGAAACTAACTAATATTGGAGAGATTTTTATTTTATTTTTAAGTCGTGAAACCATCAAACTGTCTAGCAAATATTATCATTTTTATACAAGAAAGCTTACTTTCTTAATCTATAAAGTTACTAACAATCATTGCAAACTTGCCTATTAGTATATCTATGGAAACTTACTATTCTATATAAAAATTTACTAAAGATATATCGAAAAAAATTAATTATTTTATGATTGCTTAATTTGGATATTGGAGTTTCAATCATTATTATAGGGAAGTACAAAATGCTAAATTTTCCTGCCAGGCGAGTTCATAGATTGCCAAGGAATCACACGCGATTTCTCTTGCAAGATAACATACTTACGCTTGGCTAGGATTCACCCGAACCCTATGGTCGTTCCATCAATTAATTATGAGCATAAGTTTTTATTCAGAAGTTGTCACTAACATATAATGGGCTGATCCAAGGAAAAGTAAAATGCGCAAGGTTATTTTATTTCTACAAATCAGAATTTTGGAGCGTGGAGTTGGAAATAGCAAGTACATATCAAAGTTAATTTTAATTTTGGGAATTAGGGCATGTGTTGTTATTTGATATATTTGTAGGGTAGAAGGACACCACATGTAACAAAGTTTGTGTATAGCACTCACTTTGGTGACAAACTTTTATTTGGATTTTTAAAAAAAATAATTATTTGAGTACCAACTGTAGTGAGTTTCAATGGAAATCTTATGCGGCATCTACGTGGCTTGCTTGAGGATCCCAGTCAATAATAAAAAAGACAAAGATTAATAAAATTCCACATAATATTCAAAAAATTAATAATAAGCTAAAAACTAAAAAAATACAAGTTACGGCGGGAGTTTTCATTGTTTAGGTTGTCTTTAAGTTTGTTCCCCAATAAGTAGTTCGAACATTTCAATTTTTCACTCCATGGTTAGAATATGTAGGTAAGTTCAGCCCGTGGTACTAGAGTCAATTAGCAAGCTGCACCCTAATAGCTCCGCGGTAGAGCGATCTGTGCGTACTTAACCAGTTAGTAGGTTCAAATCCTGATCTATCAATATGTGGTAGTACGTCTCGCCTAGCGTCTGGGCTGTGCAAAGCATATCTTATTTTTATTATATAGTTTTTAAGCTTATTTTTTAAATCAAATTTCACTTTTTTGCCACATGGACTTATTTTTTAAAAAAAATTACATCCACATAATATTAAAAAATTAATAAAAAATGCCACATGAACTAAGTGGTTGGAATCTCTTACCATTGGCACTTAAGTCATCGTTGCTTCTTTATTTGGCACATAAATAAGCCGCCGAAAAATTTTGGTACGAAAGTGAGCGCTATACATAAACTTCGTCACTTAATTAATTTTGCTATTATTAGTCCATGTACTTTATTAATTTTGCTATAACTTGGAATAAGAGACAACCACAAGATAAATTCGTTATTGAAACATTTTTGTTTGCTTTTTTCTTTTCACTTATTAGTCATATAAAGTGATTTATTCTTTTAGCAATTATCAAAGAAATATCATTCAAACCATGTAGTGCCATCTCTATTTTTCTCAATTAGTTTACCTATAAAATATGCGTATCATCATACATGATTTCAGGCCTAATTCCTTCGTAAATCAAAAACTTTAGGTTCGGTTCCAATTAACATATGCCGAAGTCGAAGATGTACACGTAGAGCCAGCTCGAGACCACGTTCACTACCAAGCCTGCCAGCGCAACTCAGGCCATGACCGGTTTCTTGAGCTGGCTCTGCGAGAACTTGTTCAGCGGGAACATGAATGCCATGCTGAAGTAAAGACGGTTGAGCCATAGGCCAACATGCTGGATATGTCCGCGATGTCATTGGCTTGGCCGAGGAGCTTTAGGAGCGGTGTCGTGAAAATGTAGATGCGCAGCAACAGGAAGCATCACAAGAAGAGCAAGATCCACGACCTTTGCATGTAAATGCCGAGTCTGTGATATCTCTTCGAGCCAAAGGCTTGACCGCAGAGTGTCTCTAGCACAATCCACGACCTTTGCATGACCTTTGCATGTAAATCTAATGAACCTTTACATACATTACCATTCCTTAAATACGAAAAAGAAAAAATTCAGATACATGTTTTTGCATGCATGCGTGATTATGGAAGAACGTCGCTGGTCAATGTAGCCACGCATCGCACACCTGTGACTTTGTACCTTCGAGATGTGTGTGAGACTCAGGATTGGATGGAGAGAACCAAAGCCAAAGGAAGGATGGTGTTCCCAGTGTGCGACCTTGAACGAGGTTCAAACCAAAGCCAAAGGAGAAAATAAGATATAAGGCCAGTGGGGACCACTGTCGCGACCTAAAAATTTTCGTAAAATTTTTTAGGTTAATGGATTACTAGATTAATTAAATTAATTAATTAACCTAGCCCAAGCTCTCCCAAAGCTCTACCAATTCGCAACTTTAGGTTCATGTTCAAATGATTTAAATTTTTGGAGCCGCCACTAATCTTTTTTGGTAGGTAGATTAGATACCTAAATAAAGTATTGGGAGAAAACACTTTATTTTCTGCAAACCAGAGATTTGAGTTCGGGGACTTGATTATGTTAATTTTTCAATTAACACTCTTTCGGTACCATTCTTGTGAAAGATTTTCTTGAATTGACCCTTAAATTGATTCCTTGAAGATCAAGGTGTAATTAATTTTTTTTTGGGATTTTTCTTATTTAAATGAATGTAATGCAAATGCGAGTACATGAAACTGTATGAAAACTATGTAATCTAAACTCTATGACAAGCATAATGAGCATACATGATGTCAAAAAATTTCAAGTTTTAATGCGCGAAAAATGTAGGTTTTGATGATATGCAAAATAACATGAATAGAAATAATGCATGTGACTTTTTGACAATACCGACATGATATGAGTTTTAATGCATGTGAAAACATGAGTTAAAAATTTTAAGGAGTATATCATGCAAAGGATGCAAATCTATCTATATGACGTGAATAAAAATGCGTGAATGACATGGTGAATATGCATGGATGGCAAAAATGACATGGGAAAATACACATGATCTACCCTATATGAAATGCATATGCATGACAATTTTTTTATTATTATTATTTTTTTGGATTTAAAAAAAAATGGTCCGAAAGTTGATAGCAATTAATATAAAATTAAGAAATTGATCACTCAAAGTTTAATTTTATATTAAAAGTATCCTAACTTTTAATTCCATTTTTCAGACCATGATTTATTTTTTATTTTTTATAATTTTTACAAAAAAAAAAAGTCAAATAAAAGCATAATAAACCTTGAGTATTGTGCACCGTATGATCCGAATTTTTCCGATGAATTCGCTTCGTACCCAAAGTTTAGGGTCGGAAGGGAATTTATTCACGTCGTACCCCGATGGTGGGATCGGATGGTGAATTTAAATGAAATTTGTTGATCCGGTCCCAAAGTTATGAGATGAGATGGACAATTTTCATTTGTGATGACGTCGTACTTCAAGGGTGAAGTTGGATGGGCAACCACAACAAGGTGCACATGTACCATACTCAATGAGTATTATAAACTTATTTGGCTTTAGAATATAGTATAAAGTGCATGAAATTTTCGGCCGAGCTACGGTAGGTACCGAAATTTTAAAGGGGCATAAGCCTTATCTGCAAAGGATTACATCTTGTTTAAATTAAGAAATTATCTTTTGATATTTTGAAAATATTGCAGATATTTCCAATTTTAGAAAGGTATCTTCAATTCAAACAAGGCTTATCCACAAGGTGCAAAGCGAATATTCAAACAACATATCCAATCAAAACAGGAAATTATCTATAGCATATTAAGATTGACAAAATATCATATCAAAACATGCAATCCAATTAAATTAAGTAACAAACTGGAGAAATATTCAAGGATAGGAGTTTGTTACCTAATCTGACAAATCTTATTGCCAAATTCGAACTTTAAGAATTAATCTGCAGATGAAGTGATCAAGTTTGATGACCGACTCAAACGGGGTGGTCGCACAGCTTATGGGGAACTTTGCTTCGCTCCAAACTTCTGCACTTGTACAAGCTGGAAAATCGCTCAAACTTGACCCCCTTTTTTTTAGCTTGATTTGCGCAAGGAACAAATTCAGGTTCTAGCACAGGGTAACACCAATGTTAGACTTCAAATTATAATCGAAGAGGAGGCCGAGTTACCGCCAAACAAAGGCTCAATTAACTCTGATCAACGGTTTGAGACAAGCTGCCCCGAGCAACGTGGGGGCTAGATCAAGCAAGCTTGGAGATAACTCGAGGGCTGCTGAACGGCGGAGCAAGAGAGGAGCAACGGCAGTGCAGCTGAGGCGTGGCAAGGTAGGGCAACGACAGTGCAGCTGAGGCGTGGCAAGGTAGGGCCACGGTGGAACAGTGTGGATGCTGGTGAGGGGCGGTGGAAGACAGGTAGGAAGCAGCGAGCGTCGCCACGAATTCGTGTCGCTGGAGAAAATATTACGGTTCGAAACCCAAACTCTCACTCTCTCTCTCTCTCTCTGGATCGAATTTTTTTTCTTTGTGCAAAGAATGAGTTTTCTGACTCTTTTCCTCTCCCTCAACTTTGCTCTCAAAATTCAGAATCCCTCTTCTCTCCTCTGCGTGAGAAAGAACCTCCCCCCTATCTCTCGGTTCTTTTTCTCTCAATCTTGATCTGAAAATTTTCTCCCGTGTCCTCTCTCACGATTTTTTCAATGTGCTCCACCGAACCCCGCTGTAATGTCCCAGAATCCCCCTATATATCAATTTTCTTGAGCATTGGATGCCCCCTCTCCGTAGGAGAGTCCCTTCTTCCATCATGCTCACCTTTATTATTATTGCACGCGACATCTTGGTAGGAGAATGGCCATCATGGAGTGGTCCCTCCTTGTTTCCCGCTTAAGGTGTACTTGATGATCCTTCCACCACCACCGAAGTTTGGCCCTTGAGGAATTTAGAAAGCTGACCGTAATTCCAATAGCAAGACCTCATTATCAGCTCAATGGTAGTCTTAACTTTTGGAATGTAGTGCCCAATGTCGTGACTTTTGAATATCTCTAGCCCAAGTAACTCTAGAAGTCGTCACCATGATAGAGAGCAGAGCTCTGAGCCCAATCTCCTTCGCTTCACTTGTTTCACGCAACTCTAACACCATATGTTTCATGGTAAAGTCAAAGTCAAGCTCTGCCATCATCAAGCTGATCATGTTGTAACACCCTGAGTTAACATTTCTTTCTTCCAAACTGTCAAAAGTTGAGAGTTCGCGCTGTCTGTGTAGTCCTGTTTGCGGTTTTGGCATGGTTGATGCATAAACACTCGAGTAAAACCTCATTACTTTGCTGAAGACAATCCAATGCCATATATCTATGATCCTTCGTCACTGGAAAGCTTGTGGAGTTGTCGTTTCATGTGAGAACTTAAACTGCTTGTTAAAGGTTGAGGATCTCCAAGGCGGAGAAGTAAAGTTACCAACGGGTAACCGACCGTGATGTGTTTGTTTCGCTTGTCCATCATTGCATCGAAAGCATGCATTATAAAGTATTCCACTAGTTTCTCCTTGGCCTCCTTTGAAACGTTTCAATTGCTTTTTGACCGAAAGCTCATTTTCTCCTTTCAACATGCCTTCTCCTTTAATCATTTGCAGACCCATCAAGCGCTATCATGCTTCTCTCTTGGAATGGGATGTGGGCCGCCTCTTATCTACCCACCGAAAGGATCCACTTCCTTTTGTCTGCCTTGAAGAAAAATTTTCTGCACGATGCCTATTTCTTCTTTTATCGTGGAAAATGATCTCTCATCACAAGAATCAATCTTTTTATGCTTCTCGATGTTATCCAAAAAATGCAGATATTTCCTTGTCGCATGAGGGATAGGCAAATCCATCATCACATCAAAACAAGTAGTTCCGGCAGGAGAACTACCAGAAAGCTCGGGCCCTGCGTTGCAATCCTCCTGTCCATAGCAAGTATAGAAGCGATGTTATTGGTACTAGTTTCTTGACCCTTCCCGATATGGCGGATTACGTCCCATGAGCAGCCTCAGCTTGGTGCGCAAAGTCTTCCATTAGAGGATACCAGACGGAGGTCACATGAGACCCAAAACCAATACTCTGCACATCTCCATCATAGTTCATATAGAATGTCCCTCGAACTTGTCCATCCACTGCTCATCGACTTAGCTTCCTTGATATGTCCGGAAATCTGCCATCATTCTTTCTTGATTGTTTTCTAGGTGCTCAATGGAGAGGTCCTTTTTTCGAAAGGGCATAGGCCTTGATGACTCGCGAAGCTGGTCCGGTATGGACTCTTCAACATTATACATTGCAGTGGCATACACAGGACCTTTAAAATGGTAAACATCAAGCTTCACCCGGGCATGTCCCCGTCGTCGGGCAACAAACACATTTGAGGCTTTTCTTGCCCCACTAGTCATTGGTATCAGTTGCACGTATGGATCACCAAATGCATGTCTACCAATACAAATAGGCCTTTTTTTTTTTTTCAACCGTGTTAAGAATTGTTTGCCGATGGTGCCATTGGGAACTCTCGCACGTAGACTTCAAGCCAAATTCTTCGAATCTATCTCCTCAGGGGTATTGGATGCACTTCACTGCCATGTTGTCACTCCAGAGTAGCTTTTCATATGTTCTTACGGGTGACTCAGGTCCTCATTCGTGTCTCGATTCGATCTCCCCCACCAAAGTCGTAGTTTTTAAATAATACACAAATCAAATAAGGGAATAAAGTTTGTTGTCTTCCTCTTTAATCGGTCCTTGCAAATGTTCCTTGTCAGTCTCATCACTGTCCATCTCGTGGATGCGGATTCGACATGGATCCTATCCTAACGAGGGCGAAGAAACGAAATCACCGAGGCGAAACGCGAGCGAACCGCAGGAGAAAACTCAGCTCCTGAACGAACGGCCGCCATCGAGTGACGCTGAGCCAACCGAGAGCTAGGCCGCGACAGGAGACTTGATCGAATCTTCGATGACAACATGGTCCGCACCAAAGCTATAGCGCTTCCCAATCAAGGCTGGATTTTAGCATCTGGAGGCCTTCTTTCACTAATACAATTGTGTTCCTCTACCCTCCTTGATATAGCCGCATGAGCATAGGCCGACCGAACCATACTTTAAATCTACTGTAGAGAGAGACCGATTCAATCCTAGATACGAGAATATCATGATTTCAGAGTCTGGAACTTGTAGCTTTGTGACGGCTTTGAAGAATGACAGAGTAGACAAGACCTATTCGTCCAATCAGTGCCTTTCCGATTTTCCTCACCCTGCAACTCCACAACAGCTAAAGTCCACCTATAGTATCCAATAGGCTGTATATTTTTCAATTCCAAGGCCCTTTATTATTTTTATTTTTTATTGTTTTTTTAATGAAATAAATGATAAAATTGAGATCAAAATTTTTGGTGTCAACAATCACTAGCAACATGTTCCTTCCTGATTGGGTGGGGACCATGCTAGCGTGGAGGAGCGGGTCCACCTAATATTTTCCCCACGAGAAATGTGAGCAGCAGGTCTAGTTTACTTCAATAAATCAGTAGCCGTGTTTACTAGAGGGAGCACTATTTTTTAATTAGAAAAGGGTAAAAATAGATTTAAGGGACCACTCAAACAAGTGGAACCACATGTCGCTTCTTGATTGGCGAAGACCATGCTGATGTGGAGGGGCTGGCCCACTTAATATTTTCCTCCAGAGAAAGTGCCATAAATATGTGCAGCATGTCTAGTGTAATCCAATATTTAGTGTGAATATCTATTAAAGTGAGCATATTTTAAATAGGAAAGACAAAAATAAGATTTAAAGAACCTCTCTCACAGAAGCCATGTGTGGCTTCCTGATTGGGCAGGGCCCCGCACCAGGTGACTGTATACCTTGGACATGAGATGTGTGAGGCTTGTGATTAGATGAAAGGAGACCAAAGCCCGAAGGGAGGTGAGTTCTCTGTGAGTGTGTTGAACGAGGTTCGACCATCTAGAAAGCACACGACTATTGGGACTTCAAGCATCTTGTGGAGTCAATTATGATCCTTCGCCAAAAAAAAAAAGATCCATTAGCGCTGCCATCAGTTTAAATTTTGAGAAAATATATATTTATACCTTCCGGTTGCATGTTTGTACCTATCTATCCATTTCCGGGGGATGGAAGTCCGATCTCCATCGCGACAATTGTGTTTGCGATTACTCAAAACGCAAAGATGAATTTCTATCGAGATTTTCCTAAGATGATACAATTTAAAATGACAATCTTTCATTTCATGAGTTGTCATGTGTAACGATGTGAATGGTATGTCCTTTGGGTCAAGTATTGAATGTGGACTTTATGTGGCATGAAAATTATCCCGAGAGATTTACCCGTCATGCTACGCCCAAAAAATAACAGGTAAATCATTCAATACTGAAAAAAAACAATACTGTCCAAAAAAAAAAAACAAAAAACCAAAGTACTAGCGATCGCACCATTCTAGAAGTAGATACGTAGAACGCTTCATTACATTATGTTTAAGATACACAAAATCGGAAGCAGCTATTTTTATGTAGAAAGCATTTCATTCTTTCCATATTTTCAACCCAGCATTGTTTCCTTAAAAGCTATGTCAACGACAACTGCGACGTTTTTCAACAAAATTTTTGTATTTATAAATCAAAAGTATCGCCTATGCTGAGAGGAAAAATACAGTGCAGATTTCCATCTCTAATTTGTTATATTTAGTCATCATATGATAGCGGTTCATCTTCATTTTTTTTATTGATGTGGGCCGTTCCCCCTCGATAAAACACAATCTCAGAGATTTGGTGACTAGACCGCAACCGGGCTTAATACAACTTTCAAGTCTGTGTAACTTAAGGCAGAGGACCTGAAGAGGGAAAAGACTGAAAAGAAAAGAAGGAAGAGAATAAGAAATCGCAGATCCCGTGAAAGCTTTGCCTCTCCATCTCGAGCAGCAATTCCTCCATACCTTGTTTTTTTCCACCGACTCTTACCCTCACCCCTCCTTCTTATCTCTTTTCCCTTGTGGCTCTTCCACCCATCTCTCCCCTCCCCCCTCTCTCTCTCTTCCCTCTCTCCACACTATTCTATCAAGCTCAAGATTTCCTGGCTCGTAATTTCTCCTTGCCATTCCTTTCCACTTCAATTTAACGAAAACAAGAAAAAAGAAAAGAACTAAAATCTATCAATCAAAAATATAAATTAATCTTTATAACTTCCAATT
>JAGVVM010008154.1:0-11256 GCA_019149425.1 Psidium friedrichsthalianum | reverse complement strand
AGCAATGGGACGGATGTAGAGGACCGACACTGGGGGGGCCGCTTGTCCTTTGCCATTCGTCAGCTCAAGAACAGCATGAAAAGGTGGATTTGAAATGAAGCTCTTGGCTGAGGGCCCATCTGAAATAACACATGTAGAGAGGAACACATCCCAAGCCTCAGATGCAAAACAATATGAATATTCATTTAAGTACTGATATATTATTGTTCGGGATGCAGTTGAAGCATGATTTAAGAATAAACAAAAGATTTGCCCAGAATGAATTCCCCACCCCATGTCTCATTATTTCCTTTATTTATGTGTGAAGCTTTCTTCATACCTTATTCTAGAGAAAACACCAATCGTCCCTAGGTTTTTTCCATTTGTTGTTTTACACCACCTACCAACAGATTTTTTCGTTGTTTCTTTTTATGTTTATTTCCACCTATCCACTAATTTCAGGAATGT
The DNA here is from genome assembly GCA_019149425.1 of Psidium friedrichsthalianum. Taxonomy (NCBI): domain Eukaryota; kingdom Viridiplantae; phylum Streptophyta; class Magnoliopsida; order Myrtales; family Myrtaceae; genus Psidium; species Psidium friedrichsthalianum. The sequence goes on along the minus strand of JAGVVM010008154.1, from coordinate 10,809 downwards.
AAACTAAATTACATAATGAGTAAAGAAGGTTTCCCCGCTTTTCTTAAGCTTAGATTTCTAGAAAAGCCTCATCCCGTGAACTTGATTCTCTGTCCATCAACATAGCGACCTATTGGGTGGGTTTTGCAAAAGAAATGACTTATACTATTGCCAAACGGCCAATTCGCTCGGCCACGACCCGTGCATCCGGGCCAATTCATTATGGTTTGCAAAGAATGACTTTACTAGGAGGAATAATGGGATAAGGACACTACAGGTACAATAACTTTCATATGATGCTCACTCGATGGCCAACTCTTTTTTGATCACTTGAGTATTATATCATTTATAGACGCGCTCTCTTAATGTCATAACTTTTTTTGATCACTTGAGTGCTATATGAATTTTCAATCAATCACTTATGCCACGTCGGATTTACGGCGCCTGGGTGGATATTTTAAAAGAAATTTGGCACTTAAGTGTGATCCATTGAAAGTTATGACACACGAAGTGAACATTTTTTAGAAGTTATGGCACTTATGTAGTCGAAAAAAGTTATGGCATTCAAGTGAGCGTCGTGCGAAAATTATGTCACTTATACTGTACTTATCCTAGGAATAATGTTTAAGGTTAGTATTACGAGAAACCCCAAACTAATACACTTGTAATAATTTTTTTTATCTCAAACTAATTTTTTAACAATAAAAAAAATCTCAAATTGGTATACTTGTGATAAATTTATCCCTCGTTTATTTTTGTTAAATTTTACCATCATATTACTTAGTTGAATGACACGTAGCAGTTGACGAGTATACCAGTTCAGGGTTTGTACCTTTCATTGGTCATAGATGTATCATTTTCGACTTTGTTGTGGTAATAATCCAATTTAACTGAAACAAACACAGGTAAATTTATTACATGTGTATCAATTTGGGTTTTTTATAGTAAAAAATTAGTTTTTCTTAAATTTATCATAAATGTATCAATTTGGGGTTTTTCGTGGTACTAACCATAATATTTAAGTTAAATCAAGGAGGAACAAATACCGTAAACTGAGTATGTGAAAAAGCATACGATCTCTAGAGGCCAAGCAAGCACCAAAAGCCATCAAATTTGTTTTTCCTAGGTCTTTCCTTGAAGATGTCTTGTTGGGTCTATTTTGTAGTATGAGCTTCTCACTACTCCACCAAACAAATTTACAAACATCCTTCAGAATAATCATAGTCAGCAGTAATTAGGAAATAACAAATGCAAGGAAAGATTTGAAATGCTTAACTTCTTTTAGTTTAGGCATGCTTTAGGGAGCATGGGTGGAGTTTGTTGAGGTATATGTGTGAGTTTTGTTAAAAATAGTCTTACATATAAGAATTGGTATGGAGTGGTATGGTGTAGAGTGGAGCAGTTGACATATTCAAGTTGACTTATAACTTAATGCTTTAGTCTTTTGAGCAAATTTAGGCTCCCTTTTTGGCGACCTTCCTAGGCGAAAGTATCTAACTTTCGTTGCATGCTCCCAACAGAATTGGCTTGCATTCAAATGAAGTATGAATTAGATGTTAAGCGAGAGAACTTTTGGAGACTGATTGGGAGATCATTGCTAGATTCGTTAATTATGACAATTAAGAGAGATGGCGTATGAGAAAAGGTCGGAAAACAAGTAGAATTAGTTCCTCTAGGAATTGGTTATTAAAGCCAAATTTGCTGACTATGCAAAATGAGCCAAATGGGAAGTAAAATATAACGTTTTGAAGCTCAAGAATCGTCGTTTCCGTTTTCACATTAGTATAATATAAATGCCGCTTTTATAACAAAATAGCCACCAAAAAAGCGTAACCTATACTTTTGAGGTTGAATTTGGTCGTTCAGATTTCTAATTAGGATAGGATTGGATATAATAGGATAAGAAATCTAAGAATTTTGTCATATCTCATCTACTTTTTGGTGAACCGCGGCTTTAAAGTCGAATAAACAGAAGTAAGATATGGCTGAGATTGACTCTATTTTGCTAAAATATTAGGATGCTTTAAAAATTATTTAGTGATTAGTTCTGATGAGTGAGTTATTGTTGATGAGATGTTTGTGCCATTTGAATTTGGAGAGTTATTGTTGAGTAAATGCTTGTGCCATCTAAAGACCTTGTGAAATCAGGGAGGTCTTGATTTGGAGTTAAATCATTTGGGAATGATCCACTTGCCATGCTCGTCATCTTGCTGGGTGAGTAAATAAGTATTGAATAATCTAATTTTTCAACCTCTTTTCACAAGTTGAAGATGCACTCATGCAGGTTGTCTGAGGAAGCTACCTTGAAAGTCGATGATTAATCTCGAGTTCTTTAGAACATGTTGAGACCTCTTTGAATGTTGAAAAGGTTCAAGACGTGATCTTATATTAAGCCAAACAATCAACTAAAAAAATAAGGTTGTAGAGATAATCGTTTTTGTGGCTGGAGATCCTAGCCTAGTTTTGCCAGAGAGGTGGCCCCACTTGACAATCGCCGTCGCCAAAGAGGCAGCCCTTGCTAGAGAGGCGGCCTATCACGTAGGAGAGGCTGTGGTTGTGGGAAATAATTAGTTCTACTCGTGTCTACTTTCTTGAAAAATCCTATCTTTGCTATATCCTGCCCCTTAGGATTTTTTTTTCCCGGGCTATATCCCATTTATCCTATTTTGAAAAGCTATCAAACACACCTATTCCATTTGCTTTGGCAGAGTCAACCCCATTTAATTTTGGACCGATCAGTTGGTCAAAGGAAAAACTTCCCCTCGCTGGATAATTTGTTATTCAGAGGTGCTATTCTATCGTAGGTCTAACTATGTTCTCTTCGACGGTTGGAATGGGGAGGAGGCATTTTTTGACTGGCGTGTTAGATGCTTTATATACTGTCCCGGCTTAAATTGCACCGTATTGCCTCGCCGCAATCTGACCCTTAGATTTCAACATGGCGTGGTGTTACCTGATCATTGCACTTGTTTTTTTTCCATTGTCTCCTTGTACTTTTTCCTATTTCTACTGGTGTAATACTGAGATCCTGGGCAGGCTGCAGCCAGGCAAAAGTGATTTACAAAAGCATCTGAGGAGTATATTATGCACAATGTAGCTTCTGATGTCCTCAATCCATCATCCAAATGGTAAGGTGTCAGTTATTTAGTAGATACATGAGCAATTGGTCTTCTCATCATTTCGGATCATTCTATCTTTCTTCCCAACCAGTTGACATGACTGTGGCTCAGGATGGTTAGAGCGTTCAATGAGCATACTCCGATGGTAGCAACCGATGCAAATCTCATGTTAATGGGGTGCTGCAGGGAACATCGAGAGCATTTGAACTTAACTGGTGGGACCTGAACTGGCATTTCTGGACAAAGTTTACCTTATTCTCGATTGCTGGAAACAGTCGGGAGACCTTGTTCTTAATTGCTGAGGTAACACCATATGCCAGGGATTTAGCTGGCAATGTCGTTCTGGAGACTGTAATTTCAGACATTTCTTTGTACCGTATAATTGCGTGGTAATTGTAATTCAGTAGAGTCGAGCTTTACTGCTGGAATCAGCTGACTGCCTAAGCCAGCACTCGCTCTGTGATTTCACATCACCCCAGTGCATTCTTATATTGTGTTAAATTTTGATGCCAATAAGTTTTGGAGTACGTGATGATGTGAGAGCGGTTGTAGTATTGGCAGCTCAGAGGAATCCTTGACAGGAGTTTTGCAGCCTGGAGATATGAAGGTTAAGTACAACAAACCGGAATTCAGCGAAATATTGGCTCATATGACTGTCATCATAACAGGGCAAATTAGCACAACAAGCCCTTTCTTATTCTACTTCTACTGTCGCTAAACGTATCCTGGATTAACTTTAGAGATTGTCCGTGAAGTTAGCCATACTTTGCAGAATAATGAAAAGGGTAAAGGTATTTATACGAATTCAGAGTAGCCTGATGACAGCGGAAACAGATTAAGAGGTTGAATCGGAGCTGCAACATCTGGGCAAAAACAATGCAATCTGGAAAGCAAGCCCCAGCAGCTTAGTTCTTCCAAGACAATACAAACTCAGAGATCGTGTATGGCTCGCATTGCGGAGATCATCTACATTCGTCTCTGTGGAGAGCTCCAGGTTGTCCTAGCTCATCAGCATGATACACTCCGGGACCTCACCGGTGAAGCTCGCGGAGATCTCCCCGGATAGCCGGTTGTGGGATATGCACAAGTTTCTTCAGTGAGAAAATTGCATCCGCGGGGTGCGTATCTAAGCATTAGAGTCAGAAAGTACTTCCTTGATCAAGTACAGAACATTGGATCCTTCGAAAGAAGGAACATAATACTGTGAAAAAGGTGAAATTCAAACAGAAGCAAAGTAGAGAGAGAACAAAGAGAAGAAGAAAGAAGAATGTGGAACCCGCGAGGAAAGAAGAAGAAGCAATGACAAAGAGCGACAACAGGGGTAATATGGGAAAGGCATTGTAATAGGGAGTGTCGAAGCGAATATTGGGGTTGAAATAGCGCGACCATGCACTTATATATTACTATCGTAATGTTTAACAAAGACCAAAACATGAAAGGTTTAAAAAACGATGGGTTTATTATTTTTTTGTCGGTTTAAGAAATGGACTTGAGGGAAAATATATTCTAAAATATGTGTGATGATGTAATTATGAAAACTTGCAAATAGTTACCATATACTAATGGGATAAGTGCGTTAAAAATCTTAAAACTTGTTAAGAAATTGTGAATGAGTCGTAAAACTTTCGAAAAGTGAAATTAAGTCTTAAAACAAGTTAGAAAGTGCTATTGAGTCCTAAAAATTTCAAAAAGTGCAATCAAATACTAAAATTTGTTAAATTGGTGAAATCAAGTACTTCCGTGGAATGCATATTTCAAAAATTTTAGGACTCACTTTCGCAACAAGTTTTGGGACTTGATTGTACCTTTCGAAAGTTCTAAGACTCGATTGCACTTTTGCGACAAATTTTAGGACTTGATTACACTTTTTGAAAGTTTTAGGACTTAGTTGTACTTTCGCGACAAGTTTTAGGATTTTCAGTGCACTTATGTACTAATTCAATGGGAAGTCGACAAACTAGAGTAGACAAATTTGAAAACTTAGGAACTAGATTGTATAATTTGCAATGGTTTAGCTCTTTGAATAATTTCATTCAGAGTTCAAAATTGAGTGCAAGAATCATGTGCTTTACCCCTTGAGTTATCATCGAACGAATAATGTAAAGTTAAAAGGTCTTATGCATGGTTGGTAGCTGGCGAAAGCCCAACAAAGAGAGAGAATCACAGATTAAAGTCACAAGTAAATAATCAATTCTCTGCTTTCTTCATCCTTTTGTAATCCCTCTTATTCTCTCTTCAGAATTGAATACAGTAAGCTTCCCTACAAGTGTTAGGAACACAGACCTGCTCAGTGCCATTTCTAATATCAGCGAGAACCTTAAACTCGTCAGCTTCCTGGGAGTCACCCGGAATTGGTAAGGTTTCGGTTTCTTGCCAGACTACTTTCTACCTCCTTTGTTCTTCCAGAAAATTGATGTTCTTGTCGTTACTCTTTTGTCTCTGTGAACATTTCTCTGTTCCGGCAGTGTGTTTGAATACAACTTGCTTCTTTAGATGTCCTTCCGCGATCCGCCATCTCGTTTAGCATGTTGATGTTGTCGATCAGTCTTAGCAAATCTAGTAACTAGCATTGTTTCATTCTTTAGGAGTGTCAAGGTGGTTTATGCATTCTCATCTTTATGAGTTTGGCTTGCATTGTTATTTATCAGAGAGAAAAGCAGTAGACATCGCATCCCCATGAAATCGCCATCGGTCAATCTGATAACATCCGTAGTCGGCACGCTTTGGCCAGTGGTGACAGATTTGTGGGAAGCATGGGGCATCCAATTGCTGGTCACCGCGGGCCTTGCTTGCCGGATCGCCCTCGCCATCCTTGGCCGTTGCCGGAGGTACAAGACCTCAGTCATCCTCAGATACATCATCCTTGCCGCCTACTTACTCTCTTCTTACATTGGGACCATCGCCCTTGGCAAGCTCACCGTCATCGAGATCAATGATCCCCATCGGCCGGACTACATTACTGAGCTCAAGGGGTTGTTGGCCCCGTTGCTCTTGATACAGCTCGGGAACCCTGACTCCATAACCGCGTACTCGGTCGAGGACAACCGGCTCAGCGTCAGGCAGATGCTCAATATGTTCGTCACTGTCGTTTTTGTCATCTGGATCATGATTCGCTGCTGGGACAGCTCGTCACCCGTCCCGCTTTTGTACTTCCCCTTGTTCGCCACCGGGATCATTGAATCCGCAGGGACTGTCTGGGCTCTCAAGTCTGTGTACTGGGAGAGGTCGAGCATATCGGCCAAGGATATTTTCAACCCTAAAACTGTCCGTGATCTCTTAAACAAGCACGAGGTGCCTGGATTGGTGACGAAGCAAAATATCATCTTGAAGGCGTACTATCGATTCGATTGCTTGAAGCCCCACATTGTAAACTGGCTCTACCACCCTGATTATCTATCTGAGTTAAGTGTAGACCCCGATTTAACCTTCATTACAACTGAGCTCGAACTCGGATTCATGTACGACGCACTTTACACCAAGAATCCGGTCCTTTATCAACGAGTTGGTCTTATCGGCCGCTTCATTAGCTTTCTCTGTCTAGTCTCGGCCTTGTGTGGATTCGCTGTTATTTTCCAGAATGCCTTCTTGATTGACAGGTACGTCGGCTACACTTATGCATTACTGATGGGAGTCACCGCCCTAGAAGGTTACCAAATTGTTCTGCAACCTTTTTCGGCATGGGCGATCGTGGCGATGAGCAAGCACCAACGCAATCCCTTTGTGTCAACGAGGCTGTTGAACTTCGCAATTGAATTGTACATGAAGCGGAAAAGGTGGTCCAATTCTGTCGGGCAACTCGACTTGTTGGATCATCGCCTGTATGACGACTGGCCGTGGCCCACTGGAAGAATCTTCAAACTCTTTGGCAGGAAAGAGGTGCTCTTGAGAAGGTATTGGATTCACACTCGACCGAAAATCCCCCTCTCTCTCAAGACATTGCTGGTGGAAGGTATTGAAAAGCTCGAAAACATCAGAAGCCGAAAGCCCTTCTCGGAACGCGGGAGTGGACGCTCCAACTTCACTCTGCCACGATCATTGTTGAACAGGTGCATCTCGATAACATTTGACAAAAGCATCATCATTTGGCACATGGCGACGAGCATCTGCCTCTTTTCAGGGCAAGAGAATTCTCAGTACTGTGAAGGAAGCAAACTGCTGTCCAATTACATGATGTACCTTCTAGCAGTGCGACCGTACACGTTGTCCCTAACGACTTCGGACATCACGTTGGAGCACGCTTGCACTATATTGAAGACATTTCTCAGGTACAGAGACCACGACGAGGCTTTGAGGATTCTGTCGTCGCCAGAGGAGATCGTGCTTGAACGGTACCTAGATCGGAGGAAGAAGACCATAATCACCACGGACTGGCATGTGCTGATCGACGCGCGGCAATTGGCGGCCAAGCTGAAGGACAAGGAGAACATGTGGGAGATCATAAGCGGCATCTGGGTCGAGATGTTATGCTACGCAGCGTATAGCTGTCAAGTTTACCATCACGCGAAGCTGTTGCGGCGAGGTGGAGAGCTTATAACTCATGTTTGGCTGCTCTTGATGCATAAGACTGATAAATACTCCCACGCTCCAAGCTCCCAAGGCCAACGCCACCAAAGAGTGAATCCTGATCCTAGGATTGATCATTGTCTGCACCAGATTGTAGTGTGTTTGGGTTGGGTTTGGGTTTGGGTTTGTGTGTCCTCTGTTTTTGTTTACATTCCCTTGCCTATCATTGCTTGTAAAATATTTTTTTGTTCTCTTTGTTAACGAGTTCACTGACGGCGAGTTCTGTATTTTCCGAAACCAGTGTTAACCAGGATCATGGTTTGGTGGTTAACTTGTCGATGGTGCGACATTCTAGTGGCGGCTGTACTCTGTTGGAAATTATGATGCATTTTCCAAATCTAGATAACTACTAAGCTTAATCTTGAAAACAAAAGGTCTTAGTCGGTGGACAGGTCGAGCAAGTTGTCCAGAATTATTGACCAAGGCGGTGGAAATGCTTGCTGTAATTCTCTTGAAGAGAAGCAAGAATGTGGACAACAACTAGAAGACACAACACACAAATGTTGACAAGTAGCTAGCTATGACGTGTCCAAGTTCAGCTATGGTTTGAGGTCGGTTGTAAGCCTAAAGGCTTGGTTGTCGTTCATGTTGAGGTGGGCGATGAGGTTAAACCCCATATCACTATGCTCCTCCATCAAACACCTCCTCCAACTATTGTAACATCACTTCTATCAACTAGTTAAACAATCTTGTCCCATAAACCTTTCCTATATTTCTCTGAGTATCTTACCCTTGTACATGCACTATATCAACTAAGCCATACACATGTACTTGCACCCATAAAAAATCAAATTATCATTGATACTAAAACCATTGCTTCTGCACAATTCCAAATTTTCAACATACTCAGACCATGTTCATGATGCTTGAGTATATCATCTAAGTAATTTTGACGACGACAAAACTTAATCCAAAGTATCTGATAAGTTGATGAGACTGTTGTAGAAGCTAGATTCTGGTTCTACACTCGAGCGAGAGAGATCGGCTAAGTGCGGAAATTTGCAAGCGGAAATTTGTTTAACCAGTGGGCAAAACCCTCTCTCTTAGGGTTTCTCTCTCCCTCCCTCACCTTCTCCCTCCCCAACTTATGTTACCTGTTTGTTGCTTTATTTCTCTATCTTTTAGACTTTTTCATTGATTTCTTGGATGACACCACCTCAAAAGAATTGCTCTCTCTAAATTTGCTCGCTTTCTTTGGCTTTGGATGCTTTCTCTAGATTGTCGAAAGCTCCATAAGTATTTGAGACTCATTTGTTGTTATTGTCTTCATCAGTCCGCTTATCTAGAAGTGATTTTGTGATCAACCGGTATGTCTTTTGTAGCCCTTCCCTTTTGATCTAGAGCTAGATCTAGATTCTCTTATATCCCAATCTAGATATTGATATGAGTTTACAAGGTTTTTTCTATGTTCTGTCAACCTATCGGTGTTGTTGTGATTTCTATATGGTGATGTCCTCACGTTTTGTCACGCCCCGGACCCGATGGATGCACAACAACCCGGCTCCTGTCAATTCGATCATCGCTTGGCCAACACTAGCAACGGCCCAGGACTCGTCACGGCCAAACGACGGCTAACAAAAGCGACAGCGAAAAGAGCACAAACCCTTGACAACACATATACACATGCAGGATATAGAGAGAGAAAGAAATTCAAATTTACATATCATATAACAATAGAGGTTCTATATAATCTGGAGGGAAAGGTTATCGTCTGAACCTCAAAAACCTACATTGGCCAAGATAAAAAAAGAATAGGCCAAACCAAAAAGTCACTAATTTCCAATCGTGTCTTATCGAGGGGAACTACTCGTCCTCTGGCAAGGGCCACTCCTCCGGATCGGACTCCTTAGATATCGGGGATCCAGGCTCGTCATCCACCTACTCGACGAACACGTCATCTGTTCCCTCAATCTCCATCACCATATTCCCGTTTGAGTCCAGTACCTCCATAGGCTCAGGTCTACGACTTCACTACCAAAGGTAGTTGCATTCACTAGACTTGCCGATCCCATCGAGAAGACTAGGACATCTAAACCCTACAGAGGATCCACTCTTCCTGACCTCTCCGACTCATCCAATCCCTCGTATCTATGTGGGATCCAAACGTCATATCCTCGTCGACCCATGGTTGACAGTTAATTCTCATACAAAATCCGTCCACGAAGAGATACGTAACTACTCGGGTGATCCGATCCTGAGAGACCCGTGACGGATTCGAGGAATAAACATATTGGTCGAGCGTATGAAAAGGGCGATTGCCACAAAAAGGTAAGTCGAAATTTCAGCAAGCACCTACCTAAAACCATATTTAGAAAAGCAGTATACGTCTCATGCCAGAATGTAAACAAATCACATACATATTATGATTCAGATATACAGATGCAAGTGCAAATGCTTAATGATTCACTTGGGTTCCCGGGGCACTCAATAAGCTCTTTCGGAATTGAACCCTACCGATGGCTCAATAGAACTTTGTCGCGGCACATCATAAAGTCTAGGCCTGTGAACAACCGGTGTCTAAACACATCGAAGTTGGCTCCCTTGTCTTCCATGCTATCCCTTGACAAGTTGTTAGCGCAAGTGCAATGACTGTGGCTCAATAAGCTCTGACGATCGGTGACCCTCCTGTACATCGTGCATTCTTAGTGGCCCCCTAGATACTGCCGGGCCAGCTCGCGAGGTCTATCGGGACACGCTAAACGCACAAGTCTCATGCCAGTATGTAGATCAATGATGGGGGGCGCGCATCATAAAGTCCCCAATTGACTCGATTTTAATTACTCTGTAAAGTCAGTTTTGCTTACAAGCATTACCAAGATTATTCACATGAGAATACAGGTTCACCTCAAAATACGTGAATATAATAACCATATGCATGTGTGCAAAAATTCATATTCAGCGACTTGTTTCCATTCTAAGTCGTTAGGCCCAAGGTAATAATCTGGCACACAGGCAAATCTAGAGTCACAAAAGACCGATAGCCTATGGACTAGCAGCAATAAATTGACATCGACGTCTAAGAATTTAATATTTTCATCATAAAACATACAATACTAGTCCCTGCATACTGACATCATAAGTAAGCTTTAGAAATATGCTCACCAAAATTGAGTTCGAGTCGAGAACAGGTGCGATGACCGAAGCTCGA
>JAGVVM010008153.1:0-20527 GCA_019149425.1 Psidium friedrichsthalianum | reverse complement strand
AAAAAACTCAGAAAATCATAAAAATCACAAATAAATAAATAAAATGTCATGGCATTTCCAACTCCACCTAATATTGGTTAGAAAGAAATTAGTTCTTTATTTTTCATATGTGTCAAAAATAGGTTTGTTCTCAACCCATTTAAAGCCCGCAAAGTTATTAGACAACCCATTTATGATCCATTTATATTTTTGAGTACATTAGAGATCAAGGCTCTATGAACTTCATATTCTTTCCAACTTGTTCACCCTTTATTAATGTCCTTCTGATCTTCACAAGTGCTTTCACTTTGTACTTTGAATTACCTCAATGGTGATAGAGCTTCCTTATAAAATCACTACCTCAAATGAAACAGCATCTACATCTATTAAATAGTAATGAGAAATAGATGGTTTTGTCAACTTCATAATATCATAGGAAGTTTTCTCAACATATATCAAACGACCCTTCGATACCTTTTCTTTTTTATTGAAAAACATTTTGCATGTAATATTCATCAATTTTATTCAGTAAATCCACTAAAATGTAAGAGCTGTTCATATAGGAATGACCACGTAGTTAAGATAAACAGCCAATGACTAAACAAAGCAATAATAATCCGATACTAAAAACAATATATCTATCCCCTATAAATTCAATTATAAAGAAAATTGAAAGTGGTGCAACAAGTTTTGACGAGATTGGTACCATTTCGGTCAACTCCATTTCCATTGTCAAGGAATGTAAGTTCCTTTACAAGACCGCTTGCATGAGACCACGCATAGTTCATGTCTCTTTAAAAAAGAAAACAAAAGTAAATTTCCTTTCCAAATGATAAAAAAAAAAAAAATTTCAATTCATTTTTAGATTTCAGTAGGATGCCGGAAAATATTTTCATTTTCTATTAAAATGACTTCTTTAGAATCCTTATCCAGACATTTCACATCTTTCATGAAACAAACAGAGTGATAGTGTCTTACTATATCAAAACATATATTTAAGGTTCTCGAGTTTGAATAATGGAAATAAGCTAAAGATTGAGAAAATGACACAAGTGTCGTCACTTAGTGTGGCACTTAATTGAGAGTCATATATCACTTGAGTGCCACATTGGTTAAAATTCGTTCACTTAAGTGCCTCTACAAAGATATTCCGGCAAGTTTGTCCTTCATGGCTTTTGGAAAAAAAAAAAAAGGAAATTTAAGTCCGACATGGCTTTTACAAATAAAAATTGAAGTCCAAAGTGGAAGTTATTCACAAGCTAACATCGACTCCAAGGAGTCCCCAACTCGTGTGGTTACTCAAAGTACTCCTTTGGAGAGCTTGACTCATGTCAAACGGGCTAAATCATTACGGTGGCGGTAAAAATGAAGGAGGCAGGATGTGTAGAGTGAAAACCCATTACGTGGTTCCTTTAAGCTAAGCTGTCATAAGATCATTCAATATCGCCTTTAAAATAATTTTCCGCTATAGCCATTGGTCAAAATCATTAGAGTATGATATTATAAGGGTTGATCGAATAGCTTAGATTTAAAGTGCTACAACATATTCATAATCTTAAATATTAAACACTTTTTTGTACATTTTTAGGTTTCAAGGAAAAAAAATCTAGCTTATATTTTCCGACAATTTAAACTACAAAGAAAATGAAATTGGTTCCACAATTTTAAGAGAGATTAAGACCATTTGGGGCAATTCCTTTATGAGCCTAAGAGATTTAATGTTGTTCGCTTCCCTCCATTTTTCTTCGCCCTAACAACATAAAGGGGTCTTCGAGTCCAAACTTCAAGCGAATTCAAACCTTGTTCTTGTTATTGGTTTTAGTTCTCCTATGCTCAAATATGTTACATGGCGAAATCGTTGATTGTCTGACTTGCTCAAATTGTAGTTTTCTACCTCCCAACGGCACGTCTTGGTTGTTTTGGAGTCGTAGATAGACAATTTGGCAACGCCCTTGTGAAGAGCAATATGTCAAAAGAACCGCACTACTTATTTAGGTAAAAATTAATGATTTGAAAAATATATTGTCTAAAAATAATCATTTGTATCGCTTACAAAAAAATGAATGGACGAAAAATATTTTCGTAAACCACAAAAATATTTACACATAAATTATTATCGATAATGAGAATATTTTTCATTGATTAATTAGTTTAAACAATACAAATGATTACTTTTTTCAAAATATATTTCAAATCATTCATTTTTTGCAAAACAAATGGAGCATCGATAACAAAATGGTTGAATTGGATCATGACTTATTTGTCTTTACTGTGTATTAAATAGAGAAAAATTTGGGATTGGCATTTTATCTACGTAATGAATTGCATTTAGTTTCTTCTAGATCCATTGATGTGAGCGAGAAAAAAAAAATAGTACAACTACGTAGAAATTGTATATAATCCATTTGAGGCACCAACAAAGCACCAAAGACTCCGAAACAATGACCATATCATGTCTAACATTAACTGAAAATGTGAACAAGTTCGCGGTTATCGTCTGGAGGTATATCTAGGGTGTGCCTAAGCATAGATCCTGCAAATTTTAGACTGAGGCCAAACGGTGTAGATGGGTTTATTTTCGACACTGGAATAAAAAAAATTTCTTTGATCATTTATCAAAACATGGCATTGAATTACTATTCATGTATCAGACAAGAAGGTAAGACATGGGTGCAACTCTTTGTTGCATATACCACATTAACAAATTCACAACTATGTATCCTTGTCATACTAAAGCGGCTCCATATCAAACAAATATCGATTCAGAGGAGATAAATCTTCCAATCGATAATTAGGACACATAAATAACTTTAACTTAATTAGTTTCTTTTTTAGGAAAACAATCAGCAAAAATCTCAAACTATGCCCACTATAACACATTTATTCCAATCTTTTTCTTGAACACAAAAAATCTCAAACTTATACCTACATCATATATTTACCCTTCGTCAAGGTTTTGTCAATGAGCATCATTAAAAATATGCTTACGTGGACGACGAATGACAAGGTGTTGACATGGCGCCAACTTGGCTTAAGTGAAATAAAAATGACGTAGTTTTGACTGTAAAATCATTTGATGAAACCTTAAAGAAAGGTAAATGTGCCACACATATACATTTGGGGTTTTCAACATCACCAGAAAAAGTAATTACAGTAAATGTGTCACAATGACATAAATTAAAGGTTTTTATGTTACAAAAAAAAAAGTCTAGAATAAATGTGTTATAATGGGGAAAAAGTAACCCATAAAGTCATCAACCTATTGTATTAGTATCAATTCAATCCTAAATTTTTTAATTGCATCAATTTAATTCTAAATCTTTTACATTGGTACCGATTCAATTCATCATAATATGCATGATTAAGAAGGGTTAGATGGAACCTTTGTAGTTATCTCTATTTCCCATTCACATATCAATAATAGCGATGGAGTTTTATCTGGCCAATTTTGGCAGGGTGTTATTGATATGGGTGTTAGCCGTCCTATGAGACACACGCTGCTAACATGGACAAATTTTATAACTCTTTTAAATGTTTTTTCTGAATTTTTTGTTATCTTTTATTAATTACTTTTTTCTTCATTATGTCTGGCGACCCTTGTCAGCTTGGCTTCTGGCAAGGCTTGCAGCCCTCACCTAGGGTCAAGCTTTTCACCTGGGTGAGGGTGGAGCTCTCACATGGGTCACTGAATCTAGTGAGGGCTCGATCCTCATGGCCGCTAGTGAGCTCGCAGCTTGGGTGATGGTCACCCTCGCGCGCTAGATTAGGTAAGGGCTCAATCCTCGTAGTTGGGTCCACAATTGATGAGGACCTGGGTGAGGGCCACGACCCTTGTCGGCAACAATTAAAAAAAAAAAGAACAAACACATCATAAAAATTAAAAAAATTATAATTATAAATTATAAATTTTGTCCACGTTAGTGACGATTATGCCATGTAAAAAGGTTGGCATGACCAGTGTCCATATTAGGGATTTTTGACCAAAATTAGTAGGATAGAATGAATTAGTACTAATACAAAATGTTTATGACAAAATTAATCCAATTAAAAATTTTGAATTAGTACCGATACAATAGGTTTAAAACATTTTTGGCATTTTTCCATTACAATGAACATAGTTTGGAGTATTTTGTGCCTTTTTTCCCTTTTACTATTAAGATGATTGCTTTTAATCCAAAATTCACCAAAGTTTTTTATGTTGTTGCTGAATACTGATTTTTACAAATACGATTTCTCAACCTCGAATTGAAACAGTTAGAATTCTTAACTCTCTATGCCCTTTAGTGAGAAACCTTTTCGGTAACAAACAAATCATACTAAATTTATGCTAATCTTGTTCGAAGTATTTGTAATGATATGAATGGGAAAATAATATGATATTTTTTCAGGAACTATTCTTGGCATCCTAGGCTTCCTCCACCAGAAAATTTTGGCCTCGTGGTATGAATTGCCTAATCGGAGTTACACATATCCAATTATGGCATTCCATCTCGTCACTAAGTTTTTCCTGGATGACAAAAATGTTTTCCAATTTTTTTAGTGGGGATTTTGCTTGATGATGTTGTCTGCCAATACATGATGGAGGGACCAACTTATTTGGAGCTTTTCAATGGGCAAATTAGAGTTTGTTTAACAACGATTTTGATTCTCTGATTCTGTTTTTCGGAACAAAAAAGAATGAGAAACATATTTGATAAGGTAAATAATTCTGATTTTGATTCTTATTTAGATTCTTTTTCTTTTCCTGAGAACAGTTTTGGAGTAAAAATAAGAATAAATAAAAAAGAATCATTTACCCACCCATCGGTGGCCCAGCTGGTTTGCGCTCTGGTCCTTTCACGAGAGGTCCTGGGTTCGAATCTCGCTGGGTGCCGGTGATTTAAGCGGAGGGTCGTGATGGTGGGATGCTACGCTAGCCCTTTCGGGGTGCCGGTGATTTAAGCGGAGGGTCGTGGTGGTGGAATGCTACGCTAGCCCTTTTCGGGGTGCCGGTGATTTAAGCGGAGGGTCGTGGTTGTGGGATGCTACGCTAGCCCTCCCGGAGGATTAGTCGAGGTGCGTGATCCGTACGGACGCTGGCCCGAACACCTTCGATACCAAAAAAAAAAAGAATCACTTTTGGAGAATCACAAAAATGACAAAATATCGGTTCTTTTAAAAAGATGATATCCACGTGGACTTCTGAACTTTAAAAAAATTAAAATTAGATTTGAAAATTTACTAACAACTAAATTTTTTAAATACACTTATTTAAATTTAAATTTAAAAATAAGCTTTAAAATTTAATAGAAAAATTTAAAAATTTAAAAGGATGGGATTAAAAAATTCAAAAAATAAAAGATGCAAAAAAAATTTAAAAAATTTTTAAAAGGGGGAAATTAAAAAATTTAAAACTTTTAAAAAAGAAAAAAGTTAAATTTTTAAAAAAAGACGAAAATTTTTTTAAAAAAAGAATTCTCTCCATCTAGTTGTTCTCGAAAATAGAAACTTTGTGTAGTTACCAGGGCGCGCATGACAACCATTCTGTTCCAGAAATTATTTCTGGAACAGAAATAAATTTTTCTATTTCTATTCCAGAATGAGTTTTCTGAGCAAAAAAAAGCGTTTGATAACAACATAAAATTTCTGTTCCTGGAATAGAAATTCGTTTGACAACAAAATTTTTTTCTATTTCTGAAACAAAAAATCGCAATTATTTTTTTTATTTTATTTTTTTTTTATTATGGTGTTCTAAAGACGGCAATGATCATCAAAAGGTCCTCGTATCAAATATACATCTAAGTACCCGACTTTGCTCGTTTGTATTCAATGCATCTCCAGGTTCAATTCTTCTATATTATTGAAATTCTAAGCCCCCTTTTCCGAGCCATCAGAACGCACGGCATTCCGACTGCAAACATGTGGGTACAGTGACTGCAAACTGATTAGAGTATGCTCTTTAAATTTCACCCTTTTTTCTTCCATTTCTGCCTGGGATGATAATTTTTTGACAACTTTAATTTTTTAATGTTTTTTTATAAGAGCTTAGATCAAATTATGTCTGTTGTACACCCGTGCAGGATTTGGTACCTTGCGTTCCTATATTATTTAAGGACGAACATATCATCCTCTGGAGGGGAAGAGAGATACCGAATCAACCTCCAATCTACATGCATGAGCATAAATTAGACATACCACATGTTTAGTGCATGTTAAAGAAATTATTGCAACATCTTGGCATAAGATGTTTCAGATGAAGTATGCTGCATTAGCAACGCAGGCTCGTTTGCTTAGACACATTTTAATTTCTTAAACTATGTGCAGATATTGTGTAGATATTGTGGGGTACGACAAAGTGATACGCCATTGCTTGGATGAAGACAGTCTGCAAGAAGGCCCCGGGCCTCAAAAGAAATGTGGCCACCTATCTTTTGATAAATAAATCATCATATAAATTGTAAAAAAAAATATTATGCTCCAACAAGATGAAAAAGAAATTGCGAAGGAAGGGCATCGAGAGCCAACATAGGAAATTCACTTGACAAAAGATGGGTCCCGCTACATTTTGTTTCTGTTCCCCTATGACGTCTGACGCGATGGATAGGCGGGGAGGGAAGGCCGCGAACAAAGCTCGTGGTTTCGAAGTCTGTTCTGAGAGACAAGTGAGGCAAGATACGAAGAAGCATGAGACTTTGAAAGACCTTCGTAGTTTTCTCGCACCAAGCAAAACAGGACTGAAAAGCAGCAATAGATCTGCGAAGGATGAAGATTTCATCGAGCAGGAGCGAACAAAACGCAAAGAAGAGGTCAAGGTTCGCGAGAAAAATTAGTTGCCTGAAATTAAAAGGAAGAAACCAAAAGCACCTACAAAGGCTGGAGCTTTCGCCCCAGCACGCACTCTCAACATCTCAATTCAAAAATAAGATAAACTAAATGTAGAGAATTTGAAAATGTGAAAAGACCCGCGGATGCTCTAGTAAGAAGATCCCACAGTTTCAAGAAAAGAAATTAACAAACACATTGAAGAAAAATCTTGACCGCTTGGATATTATGGAGATTTTAATACTAGACAAAATGCAATCATGCAAGAAGTTCCTTGTATCCAACCTCACTCAGTGGAAAAATACAGTTGTCACCACAAAACATCAAAGAACGATACTAAGCAAAACAGCATAAGCACGTTGATGAATGCACAAACTTATAACTACTGAGGTGGAGACAGAGGCAACCCCAAAAGTGACGGATGATTATATATATCTCAACCAAAAGTTAACGAGAAAAAAACAGCATGCATACTCAGCTAATAGTCCGCTATGCCAACGAAATATGAAAATAAACTTGAGGAAGAGAATGCTCACATAGGTTCAGCAAGCCCAGAAGAAGGAGATTCAATAACACGAAAATTCACCTTTGCCAATATCAAAAGAGGGGCTCCTTGAAGATCATCATTCTGAAGAACTTTTTCTGAAAGGCATATTAGCACAATTAGCAAATCACTGTGAGAAGAATTCTGGGCTACTATTACCAATTACAGTCCAATCAGTGATGTCATCATTCATGAGAAATTTTAACTATGTTCAAATCATTCAGAGCAAATAGCTGGTAAAACTGAAAGTGTTGTTACTTATTGAAGTACCCAACAGGTATCTTAGTATTTACAGGGGCTATTTTTTTTTTTTTTTTTAGCCCTGTAAATACTAAGATACCTGTTGGGTACTTCAATAAGTAACAACACTTTCAGTTTTTACCAGCTATTTGCTCTGAATGATTTGAACATAGTTAAAATTTCTCATGAATGATGACATCACTGATTGGACTGTAATTGGTAATAGTAGCCCAGAATTCTTCTCACAGTGATTTGCTAATTGTGCTAATATGCCTTTCAGAAAAAGTTCTTCAGAATGATGATCTTCAAGGAGCCCCTCTTTTGATATTGGCAAAGGTGAATTTTCGTGTTATTGAATCTCCTTCTTCTGGGCTTGCTGAACCTATGTGAGCATTCTCTTCCTCAAGTTTATTTTCATATTTCGTTGGCATAGCGGACTATTAGCTGAGTATGCATGCTGTTTTTTTCTCGTTAACTTTTGGTTGAGATATATATAATCATCCGTCACTTTTGGGGTTGCCTCTGTCTCCACCTCAGTAGTTTATAAGTTTGTGCATTCATCAACGTGCTTATGCTGTTTTGCTTAGTATCGTTCTTTGATGTTTTGTGGTGACAACTGTATTTTTCCACTGAGTGAGGTTGGATACAAGGAACTTCTTGCATGATTGCATTTTGTCTAGTATTAAAATCTCCATAATATCCAAGCGGTCAAGATTTTTCTTCAATGTGTTTGTTAATTTCTTTCTTGAAACTGGTGGGATCTTCTTACTAGAGCATCCGCGGGTCTTTTCACATTTTCAAATTCTCTACATTTAGTTTATCTTATTTTTTGAATTGAGATGTTGAGAGTGCGTGCTGGGGCGAAAGCTCCAGCCTTTGTAGGTGCTTTTGGTTTCTTCCTTTTAATTTCAGGCAACTAATTTTTCTCGCGAACCTTGACCTCTTCTTTGCGTTTTGTTCGCTCCTGCTCGATGAAATCTTCATCCTTCGCAGATCTATTGCTGCTTTTCAGTCCTGTTTTGCTTTGTGCGAGAAAACTACGAAGGTCTTTCAAAGTCTCATGCTTCTTCGTATCTTGCCTCACTTGTCTCTCAGAACAGACTTCGAAACCACGAGCTTTGTTCGCGGCCTTCCCTCCCCGCCTATCCATCGCGTCAGACGTCATAGGGAACAGAACAAAATGTAGCTTGGACCCATCTTTTGTCAAGTGAATTTCCTATGTTGGCTCTCGATGCCCTTCCTTCGCAATTTCTTTTTCATCTTGTTGGAGCATAATATTTTTTTTTACAATTTATATGATGATTTATTTATCAAAAGATAGGTGGCCACATTTCTTTTGAGGCCCGGGCCTTCTTGCAGACTGTCTTCATCCAAGCAATGGCGTATCACTTTGTCGTACCCCACAATATCTACACAATATCTGCACATAGTTTAAGAAATTAAAATGTGTCTAAGCAAACGAGCCTGCGTTGCTAATGCAGCATACTTCATCTGAAACATCTTATGCAAAGATGTTGCAATAATTTCTTTAACATGCACTAAACATGTGGTATGTCTAATTTATGCTCATGCATGTAGATTGGAGGTTGATTCGTATCTCTCTTCCCCTCCAGAGGATGATATGTTCGTCCTTAAATAATATAGGAACGCAAGGTACCAAATCCTGCACGGGTGTACAACAGACATAATTTGATCTAAGCTCTTAATAAAAAAACATTAAAAAATTAAAGTTGTCAAAAATTATCATCCCAGGCAGAAATGGAAGAAAAAAGGGTGAAATTTAAAGAGCATACTCTAATCAGTTTGCAGTCACTTGTACCCACATGTTTGCAGTCGGAATGCCGTGCGTTCTGATGGCTCGGAAAGGGGGCTTAGAATTTCATAATATAGAAGAATTGAACCTGGAGATGCATTGAATACAAACGAGCAAAGTCGGTACTTAGATGTATATTTGATACGAGGACCTTTTGATGATCATTGCCGTCTTTAGAACACCATAATAAAAAATAAAATAAAATAAAAAAATAATTGCGATTTTTTGTTTCAGAAATATAGAAAAAAATTTTGTTGTCAAACGAATTTCTATTCCAGGAACAGAAATTTTATGTTGTTATCAAACGCTTTTTTTTGCTCAGAAACTCATTCTGGAATAGAAATAGAAAAATTTATTTCTGTTCCAGAAATAATTTCTGGAACAGAATGGTTGTCATGCGCGCCCTGGTAACTACACAAAGTTTCTATTTTCGAGAACAACTAGATGGAGAGAATTCTTTTTTTAAAAAAATTTTCGTCTTTTTTAAAAAATTAACTTTTTTTCTTTTTTAAAAGTTTTAAATTTTTTAATTTCCCCCTTTTAAAAATTTTTTAAATTTTTTTTGCATCTTTTATTTTTGAATTTTTTAATCCCATCCTTTTTAAATTTTTAAATTTTCTATTAAATTTTAAAGCTTATTTTTAAATTTAAATTTAAATAAGTGTATTTAAAAAATTTAGTTGTTAGTAAATTTTCAAATCTAATTTTAATTTTTTTAAAGTTCAGAAGTCCACGTGGATATCATCTTTTTAAAAGAACCGATATTTTGTCATTTTTGTGATTCTCCAAAGTGATTCTTTTTTTTTTTGGTATCGAAGGTGTTCGGGCCAGCGTCCGTACGGATCACGCACCTCGACTAATCCTCCGGGAGGGCTAGCGTAGCATCCCACAACCACGACCCTCCGCTTAAATCACCGGCACCCCGAAAAGGGCTAGCGTAGCATTCCACCACCACGACCCTCCGCTTAAATCACCGGCACCCCGAAAGGGCTAGCGTAGCATCCCACCATCACGACCCTCCGCTTAAATCACCGGCACCCAGCGAGATTCGAACCCAGGACCTCTCGTGAAAGGACCAGAGCGCAAACCAGCTGGGCCACCGATGGGTGGGTAAATGATTCTTTTTTATTTATTCTTATTTTTACTCCAAAACTGTTCTCAGGAAAAGAAAAAGAATCTAAATAAGAATCAAAATCAGAATTATTTACCTTATCAAATATGTTTCTCATTCTTTTTTGTTCCGAAAAACAGAATCAGAGAATCAAAATCGTTGTTAAACAAACTCTAATTTGCCCATTGAAAAGCTCCAAATAAGTTGGTCCCTCCATCATGTATTGGCAGACAACATCATCAAGCAAAATCCCCCACTAAAAAAATTGGAAAACATTTTTGTCATCCAGGAAAAACTTAGTGACGAGATGGAATGCCATAATTGGATATGTGTAACTCCGATTAGGCAATTCATACCACGAGGCCAAAATTTTCTGGTGGAGGAAGCCTAGGATGCCAAGAATAGTTCCTGAAAAAATATCATATTATTTTCCCCTTCATATCATTACAAATACTTCGAACAAGATTAGCATAAATTTAGTATGATTTGTTTGTTACCGAAAAGGTTTTCTCCACTAAAGGGCATAGAGAGTTAAGAATTCTAACTGTTTCAATTCGAGGTTGAGAAATCGTATTTGTAAAAATCCAGTATTCAGCAACAACATAAAAAACTTTGGTGAATTTTGGATTAAAAGCAATCATCTTAATAGTAAAAGGGAAAAAGGCACAAAATACTCCAAACTATGTTCATTGTAATGGAAAAATGCCAAAAATGTTTTAAACCTATTGTATCGGTACTAATTCAAATTTTTAATTGGATTAATTTTGTCATAAACATTTTGTATTAGTACTAATTCATTCTATCCTACTAATTTTGGTCAAAAATCCCTAATATGGACACTGGTCATGCCAACCTTTTTACATGGCATAATCGTCACTAACGTGGACAAAATTTATAATTTATAATTTATAATTTTTTTAATTTTTATGATGTGTTTGTTCTTTTTTTTTTTTAATTGTTGCCGACAAGGGTCGTGGCCCTCACCCAGGTCCTCATCAATTGTGGACCCAACTACGAGGATTGAGCCCTTACCTAATCTAGCGCGCGAGGGTGACCATCACCCAAGCTGCGAGCTCACTAGCGGCCATGAGGATCGAGCCCTCACTAGATTCAGTGACCCATGTGAGAGCTCCACCCTCACCCAGGTGAAAAGCTTGACCCTAGGTGAGGGCTGCAAGCCTTGCCAGAAGCCAAGCTGACAAGGGTCGCCAGACATAATGAAGAAAAAAGTAATTAATAAAAGATAACAAAAAATTCAGAAAAAACATTTAAAAGAGTTATAAAATTTGTCCATGTTAGCAGCGTGTGTCTCATAGGACGGCTAACACCCATATCAATAACACCCTGCCAAAATTGGCCAGATAAAACTCCATCGCTATTATTGATATGTGAATGGGAAATAGAGATAACTACAAAGGTTCCATCTAACCCTTCTTAATCATGCATATTATGATGAATTGAATCGGTACCAATGTAAAAGATTTAGAATTAAATTGATGCAATTAAAAAATTTAGGATTGAATTGATACTAATACAATAGGTTGATGACTTTATGGGTTACTTTTTCCCATTATAACACATTTATTCTAGACTTTTTTTTTTGTAACATAAAAACCTTTAATTTATGTCATTGTGACACATTTACTGTAATTACTTTTCTGGTGATGTTGAAAACCCCAAATGTATATGTGTGGCACATTTACCTTTCTTTAAGGTTTCATCAAATGATTTTACAGTCAAAACTACGTCATTTTTATTTCACTTAAGCCAAGTTGGCGCCATGTCAACACCTTGTCATTCGTCGTCCACGTAAGCATATTTTTAATGATGCTCATTGACAAAACCTTGACGAAGGGTAAATATATGATGTAGGTATAAGTTTGAGATTTTTTGTGTTCAAGAAAAAGATTGGAATAAATGTGTTATAGTGGGCATAGTTTGAGATTTTTGCTGATTGTTTTCCTAAAAAAGAAACTAATTAAGTTAAAGTTATTTATGTGTCCTAATTATCGATTGGAAGATTTATCTCCTCTGAATCGATATTTGTTTGATATGGAGCCGCTTTAGTATGACAAGGATACATAGTTGTGAATTTGTTAATGTGGTATATGCAACAAAGAGTTGCACCCATGTCTTACCTTCTTGTCTGATACATGAATAGTAATTCAATGCCATGTTTTGATAAATGATCAAAGAAATTTTTTTTATTCCAGTGTCGAAAATAAACCCATCTACACCGTTTGGCCTCAGTCTAAAATTTGCAGGATCTATGCTTAGGCACACCCTAGATATACCTCCAGACGATAACCGCGAACTTGTTCACATTTTCAGTTAATGTTAGACATGATATGGTCATTGTTTCGGAGTCTTTGGTGCTTTGTTGGTGCCTCAAATGGATTATATACAATTTCTACGTAGTTGTACTATTTTTTTTTTCTCGCTCACATCAATGGATCTAGAAGAAACTAAATGCAATTCATTACGTAGATAAAATGCCAATCCCAAATTTTTCTCTATTTAATACACAGTAAAGACAAATAAGTCATGATCCAATTCAACCATTTTGTTATCGATGCTCCATTTGTTTTGCAAAAAATGAATGATTTGAAATATATTTTGAAAAAAGTAATCATTTGTATTGTTTAAACTAATTAATCAATGAAAATATTCTCATTATCGATAATAATTTATGTGTAAATATTTTTGTGGTTTACGAAAATATTTTTCGTCCATTCATTTTTTTGTAAGCGATACAAATGATTATTTTTAGACAATATATTTTTCAAATCATTAATTTTTACCTAAATAAGTAGTGCGGTTCTTTTGACATATTGCTCTTCACAAGGGCGTTGCCAAATTGTCTATCTACGACTCCAAAACAACCAAGACGTGCCGTTGGGAGGTAGAAAACTACAATTTGAGCAAGTCAGACAATCAACGATTTCGCCATGTAACATATTTGAGCATAGGAGAACTAAAACCAATAACAAGAACAAGGTTTGAATTCGCTTGAAGTTTGGACTCGAAGACCCCTTTATGTTGTTAGGGCGAAGAAAAATGGAGGGAAGCGAACAACATTAAATCTCTTAGGCTCATAAAGGAATTGCCCCAAATGGTCTTAATCTCTCTTAAAATTGTGGAACCAATTTCATTTTCTTTGTAGTTTAAATTGTCGAAAATATAAGCTAGATTTTTTTTCCTTGAACCTAAAAATGTACAAAAAAGTGTTTAATATTTAAGATTATGAATATGTTGTAGCACTTTAAATCTAAGCTATTCGATCAACCCTTATAATATCATACTCTAATGATTTTGACCAATGGCTATAGCGGAAAATTATTTTAAAGGCGATATTGAATGATCTTATGACAGCTTAGCTTAAAGGAACCACGTAATGGGTTTTCACTCTACACATCCTGCCTCCTTCATTTTTACCGCCACCGTAATGATTTAGCCCGTTTGACATGAGTCAAGCTCTCCAAAGGAGTACTTTGAGTAACCACACGAGTTGGGGACTCCTTGGAGTCGATGTTAGCTTGTGAATAACTTCCACTTTGGACTTCAATTTTTATTTGTAAAAGCCATGTCGGACTTAAATTTCCTTTTTTTTTTTTTCCAAAAGCCATGAAGGACAAACTTGCCGGAATATCTTTGTAGAGGCACTTAAGTGAACGAATTTTAACCAATGTGGCACTCAAGTGATATATGACTCTCAATTAAGTGCCACACTAAGTGACGACACTTGTGTCATTTTCTCAATCTTTAGCTTATTTCCATTATTCAAACTCGAGAACCTTAAATATATGTTTTGATATAGTAAGACACTATCACTCTGTTTGTTTCATGAAAGATGTGAAATGTCTGGATAAGGATTCTAAAGAAGTCATTTTAATAGAAAATGAAAATATTTTCCGGCATCCTACTGAAATCTAAAAATGAATTGAAATTTTTTTTTTTTTATCATTTGGAAAGGAAATTTACTTTTGTTTTCTTTTTTAAAGAGACATGAACTATGCGTGGTCTCATGCAAGCGGTCTTGTAAAGGAACTGTACATTCCTTGACAATGGAAATGGAGTTGACCGAAATGGTACCAATCTCGTCAAAACTTGTTGCACCACTTTCAATTTTCTTTATAATTGAATTTATAGGGGACTAGATATATTGTTTTTAGTATCGGATTATTATTGCTTTGTTTAGTCATTGGCTGTTTATCTTAACTACGTGGTCATTCCTATATGAACAGCTCTTACATTTTAGTGGATTTACTGAATAAAATTGATGAATATTACATGCAAAATGTTTTTCAATAAAAAAGAAAAGGTATCGAAGGGTCGTTTGATATATGTTGAGAAAACTTCCTATGATATTATGAAGTTGACAAAACCATCTATTTCTCATTACTATTTAATAGATGTAGATGCTGTTTCATTTGAGGTAGTGATTTTATAAGGAAGCTCTATCACCATTGAGGTAATTCAAAGTACAAAGTGAAAGCACTTGTGAAGATCAGAAGGACATTAATAAAGGGTGAACAAGTTGGAAAGAATATGAAGTTCATAGAGCCTTGATCTCTAATGTACTCAAAAATATAAAATGGATCATAAATGGGTTGTCTAATAACTTTGCGGGCTTTAAATGGGTTGAGAACAAACCTATTTTTGACACATATGAAAAATAAAGAACTAATTTCTTTCTAACCAATATTAGGTGGAGTTGGAAATGCCATGACATTTTATTTATTTATTTGTGATTTTTATGATTTTCTGAGTTTTTTTTATTATAGTTTTTTTAGTGTACTTTTTATTTCTTTCTTTTTCTTTTTTTCCTATGAAGTTTGGCGACGGCTAGCCGACCCTCGCCTAGATTTGGGTGAGGGTGAGGGTCGTGAAGCAAACCGGGTGTCCAACCTTGAGGTTTCATATCTATCTTATATAATATAACCCTAAACATTGGTCCATTTTCCATGTCCAACCTTTTCCCATTTAATCACCGGTACATGTGGGCAAGGGATTAATGATGTAAAAATGTGAAGCAAGCCGAGTGTGGCCATTAATATGGACGAATGTTGTAATTAAATGATGAGAGGGCACATTAAATATATAGAGGGCTTGACAACAACAACTACAAACCTATCAATTGGTCAAACAAATACTTGTAAATATCAGACCGCACTAATGTCATGATGCGGGAGCATCGGGCTCTATCGATCAACTTACAAACTCAACTCAGAAATTGTTGACTTATCCTTATCCAACAAGCAAAGATCAGTTTTGGCTACACTTTGAGTGGATAGGTCCAAGTTGAAGATATCAATTCTACAAAGGAGTTGTCGAATCGGTAGATAAGTCGTCAATTTCACGGTTGTCAATTGATTACCTAGTTATTGATTTACAAGTTTGATCTCGATTTCAAGACTACTAATTGACCACCTAAAACCAGAGGCTATTTTGGACAAATTCCTTTGTTTGCTTATCAATCTTCCAAGGTGTCTATGAGCTGCCTAGGCTTGTAAACGAACTTAGAGTCTTAGTTTAATTACTTTTACATATAGTCAAATGTATTTAGTTTTGGTTTTAAGAGTCTTAATTGTGTCTCAAAAGTCAAAGTTCAAATCTCATGGCGTTTTATTGCAATTTTTGGTTCCTGGGTCTTTAATATGTTTTTTCAGTGCCTATATCTTTGTTAGTTGGATGGTTCCCATATTTTTAATGTTTGATTATTACGTATGTCTTAATTCCTCAATAAATAGAGGAGAGTTCACAATTGTAATAAAGACAAATTTTGATGAATGAGAATGTATTAGATTTTTCTTTGCAGGAGCAAATATCTTTATAGAGTGGATTACTCCTATCTTACTTTCTTGATCCTTCGAAAGCGGATTACTTATTGATAATAAGCAAAAGCTTTTTATCCTCGGTTGGTGGTTTTTTTTTTTTTTTATGCCTTGGTGATGAGCTTTCAATCCTGAAATCCTTTATCCTTGGCGGGTGGTTTGTCAAGCCTTGGTGGTGAACTCGTCGATTCCAATTGTTATCCTTGGCTGGTGGTTTTGTCTTCTTTTTGCCTTGGTGGTGATCGTAATCTATCTTCCATCGTATCAAATGATTTTCATAAAGATGAACCAATACTGAACAGACATTAGAAATTTAGCGCAACCAAATCCTCGAATTCATAATCTTTGATTAATGAAAGTAATTTAGTTCTCTCATTATTTTACTTAGGTGTCTAATCGACCTACTATAAATAGATTAGTGGCAACTTCAAAGTAATTTTTTTTTGTGATAAAGCACAAACTCTAAGTTGTGATTTGGTATGAGTTTGGGAGAGTCCGAACTAGATTAATTGAATAATTAACTTGGTAATGGTTTTTATGGCACAAAAATTAACATTGCGACAGTCGCATGAGAGGGTGAGAGACTAAGAGAGAGGCGTGGGATTAGGGCATCAACGCCATTGAGCGAGAGAGTGAGGGGCTGAGATTGAGAGCAAGGTCGGAGGCTCAAAATGCGATGTCGATTAGGGCATCGAGACTCAAGCAAGATGGTGAGGTGAGACCATAAGAGGTTGAGGTTGAGATTGAGAAGTGAGAGCAAGGCTGAGGCTAAGGCTAAGGCTGAGGTTGAGAAGTGTGAGGCTTAGTGAGGTCAATTAGGGTTTGGGATTAGGGCTACCTTCGATTTTAGATTATTAGGTTTATTCCTTTTAAAAAAAAAAGGAAATTGTCCGTTCGGTCAGGTGATCTGGGTTGACTCTGGAATCGGAAACCGAACCACTCAGACATTGGTTCCACTTTTAGGAACTAGGAACTGTACTAGAACCCCCTGTAGAAACTAGATTGGAACCTTTCAGAATCAGACCCAATCTGCCTGTTTGGTCCGATTTGAGCGGTTTTCAGTTCAATCAATCCTCTTTGCTCGTCCTTATAAAAACCACAAAGACATATTTCTAAGACAGCAAAGTTTATTTAGTCAACAAATGTCAATTCGGAGGTTTATGGATGTCATCCTTAGCTTGTCCCTTTTTTCTCCCTTTTTTTTGGCACCTACTAAAACTAGACATTTATAAATGTGTAGAATCTTGAACTAATGATAGTATTATGTACAAAGGTCCAATATGTTCACATCTTTTGCAGGATTGAGGCTTGTAACTTGATGACGAGGATCTCCCTTTGCGAGCATGGACATTGTCATTGGCTTATATAAGAGTGGTGGCTATGGTGCTCAGCGCTAGCTGTATCATAAATCACACACTGACCGATCCATTCATAACAACGATACTTTTACTGAAACAAGTAGAGTCATTTCATGTAGAGCTCCTTTCGCCTCCATGAGTTCACAAAAAGAGTTCACTTTTATGGCTGTAGTGTTGGCGAAATATGATACAATGGAATGAATAAAGGAATCAGATTCTGAGGCATGATAGCACTCTCTTTAAGGAATTGTTTGCCCCACAGAGTTGTTAATGGTTACTGACAAAAATTCTCTTGGATACAACATAGTCTCAAGCGAGAATATTAGATAGCAATTCTAATAATTTTCTAAGAACTCTCTAGGAAACAATCGAAAATAAAGGCTATAATTCTCTTGTTTTTTGAAAATGAAATTTGAAGAAGACTTGTATATTCTAAGGGCCTATTTGGTAACGTTTCTGTTCCAAAAAAGTGATTCTGATTAAAAACACTTCTTTTGATTCTATTCTTTTAGAGAATCAGAATACGTTTGGTAACTACATAAAATTTTTGATTTTTTGTCCAAAAGTGATCCTAAAAATTGTTCCTCAAAAAGTGTTATGGGAAGAGGCTGAGAAGTCCATCTTTGAAAAGTGATCCTAAAAAAGTGTTCTTTTTTTGAGAAACAACTTTTTTTTGTTTCTGATTTTTGGTCCAAAAGTGTTCCCGAGAGCAGAATCAGAAACAGAATTATTTGCGTTACCAAACATGTTTCTGATCCTTTTTTGTTCCCTGGAACAGAAACAGAGGAACAGAAACGTTACCAAACAGGCCCTAAATGAACAGAACACTTGAATATATCATGAGAAATGAACACACCCTTTCGCATCCAAAAAGTAGTTAATTCTCATGCAACTCTTTGTGTTCAAAACAGTTTATTCAATCACACCTTTTCAATTTTTGAAAACAGTTATTGTATGAAAGATTGCAACTTTTCAAAGGTTTAAAACTACTATCTCGAAAGGATGCAATTCTTCACATCCAAACTGTCAAGTCTGAAAAATTACAACTATTGGACATAATCAATCAATTAAAATTCAAAATTAATATAAAAAATAATCACAACTTCTAAGTGAACAGTCGCACTGTTTCACTAGAATGTTGTAATTAAATTTTATTAAATAAATAAAAATAAAAAAATAAGAATATGATTGTTGATTATTGCTCATGACCGTGTAAAGTGCTAAGTTTGCCTAATAATCGCGCAATCACATGCGTACCTGCACACGGGTATAGTGAGGGTTAGCACACTTGCATATTTTTTTATTTTGAAAGATCATAACAGCCTTCTAACTAATAAAGGGACTTGCGTTCTTCTTTTATCCTATGTGGGATTAAAAAGGCAACATTTTTGTTTTTTTATAAACAAACTTCAATAATCCCCCACTTTGTTTGTAAAACAAAAAACACAAAAATAAAATTTCTCAAGAAAATACGGCCAACATTTCCATGAGTTTAATATATCTACATAAAGGTCTCTTTCGAGTTAAACCTTTATTTAGTGCAAATATTTCAAAACTCCATCAAAGTTACATGTAGCTTGGCTTTAAACTTGTTACTCTAAGGGCGCGCATGGTAACACTCCAGAAGTGATTTCTGGCAGAGAAATCAACTTCTGGCAGGGAAATCCGTTTGGTAAAATCACTTCTGAAGTAGAAATCCGTTTGGTAAATTTTTTCACTTCTGGTAGACTTTTCTACTTCTGGTTGGATTTTCTACTTCTGGTTGGATTTTTTGGCCAATTTGAGAAGTAAAAAAAAATTACTTCTCAGCTTCAAAAATCACTTCTAGTCTTCGCAGCTGCCGCCGGTCGCCGCCACCGGTCGCCGGCCGCCGCCGGTCGTCGCCGGCCGCCAGTCGCCGCCGCCGCCGTCGGTCGCTGACAAAGAGAAGCGTTACCATGCGCGCTTCAAATGCATTTCTCTATCAAAAATCAACTTCTGATAGAGAAGTTGAAAAATCAACTTCTGCTTCTGGCAAGAAGTTGAAAAATCAACTTCTCTATCAGAAGTTAATTCTGCTAGAGAAGTGTTACCATGCGCGCCCTAAGTAATTGAATCGGGCACACCGCACATATACTAACCTCTTGTTTCAGCGAAAAGTTCATAATTACTTAGCACTATTATGACATTGTGCTTGTTCCTATTTCACAAGCTTTCTAGAAAGTAATCCCAACTTTTATAAGAAGTGGTACCACTTCTAAGCCCATATAGGTGAAGTATTTCCACGTGTTTCTGTTACTAATAAACACATTACTAATTAGTACTATACTTCATTAAGAGTATAACTCAGCCTCTAAAGCGTAATAAATAATATTGACTTCTCGTGTCCGAGCTAATGTCAATATCAAGTAATCACTCTCAGTAACTTGTTTTTTTTTTGGTGAAAACTCTCAGTAACTTGTTTTTACCTATTAAACCTTATAAGTGATATGCTAGTGTCAGGTTGGGTTACAATTAATGGTGATTTTAATCAAAGGGTTTCAGCCCCATTTCTTTTGAGATCACATTTACCACATCTCTTGAAAGAGCCTTTATAAAGGGATCTGCTAGATTCTTACTTGACTTCACATAAATAATTGTTATGGTACCATCTTGAATTAATTGTTTCACATACTCATGTTTTAGACCGATATGTTTAGACTTACCATTATAAATGCTACTATATAAGCCTTTGCTAAAGTAGCTTGACTGTCACAATGAATAGAAATAGGAGGCATAAAACTAGGCCATAATTTGATATACATCAATAAATTTCTTATCCATTCAGCCTCTTTCCCATTTGTTGCTAAAGCAATGAATTCGAATTCC
>JAGVVM010008152.1:0-11973 GCA_019149425.1 Psidium friedrichsthalianum | reverse complement strand
GGGTTTCTCAACCCATGTTTCACTAGAAAGGTTTCCTTACTAGTGTTTTCCACCCCATGGTTTGTTTTTGTGAATCAAAAAGGGCTTAAAGTGCAAGACTAATGTGTTTCTGTTCCTTATGAATAAGTAAGTCATTTTTATTGGCTATCTGACAGCTTCTATCGAAATTGCCAAGGCTTTCTCAACAATAAAAAATAAAAAAAAAAAAAAAAAAAAAATAAAAAAAAAAAAAAAAAAAAAAAAAAAAAAAAAAAAAAAAAAAAAATGTTTCTCAACTCCCCTTAAGAAAAGGTTTTCCTTACTAGTGTTTCCACCCCATGTTTGTTTTTGTGAATCAAAAAGGGGCTTAAAGGTGCAAGACTAATGTGTTTCTGTTCCTTATGGAATAAGTAAGTATTTTTATGGCTATCATGAACAGCTTTTCTATCGAATTGCCAAGGCTTTCTCAACAATAAATGGCATGCATCCATAGGAATAATATCACATAAGACCTGATCTTGGTAACTCTTGCCAATTAAGAAAAATATAAGAGCTTGTTTAGTTATTTGGAGATCATTTCCTTTACGAAGCTATTGAAGCTTGTAAGGTTGAGGATGCTTAGAAGTTGGTAGTTTCAACTTCTCAATCATGGTTGTTGATGCCATATTGGTGCAGCTCCCTCCATCGATGATCAACATACACATCTTGCCATTGACTGTGCAATGTGTTTGGAAGATGTTTTGCCTTTGCTCCTCCGCATTTGCTGCAACCACAGTGTGTAAAGCCCTCCAGAAAACCAGCACATCATCGTCATCAACTTCTTCTGCAACCTCTTCATCCTTCTCTAATATAGACTCCTCTTTTTCTTGTTCAGCCTCTTGAAGCTCCAAGTCAATTGTTTCAATTTCTTGAAGAATTATAACCCTCTAATTAGGACAATTGGCCTAAAAATGCCCATAGCCATGGCATTTAAAGCATTTTCTTCCTTCATCATCAGGTTTCTTGGGAAGTTCTTTGAAATATTCTATCACTTTCTCCTTGCATTTATCCTTCGTTGACATACTCTCGGTTTTGTTAGAAGAAGCACCACTAAACAAGGATGCCCCCTTTATCGTGGATTTGGTTGACTATCCTTTACCACACTTCACTCGTTTCTTCACCTTTATGGCCAGCTTGCAAATATCTTCGAAGGTTCAATATGGTTGAAGCTCAACCAAATCTTTGACATCTTGGTTTAATCCTCCGAGGAAACGAGTAATGGTCTGCTCTTGTACTTTCGGAATATCACACTTCATAAGGAGTTGTTCAAACTCCCTAACATACTCTTCAACACTCATCCCATGTTATTTAGGAGATTTTAGCTTTAGAAATAGGTCTTGCTTATAGTTTATAGGTGAAAACCTCTTTTTCATAAGCTTCTTGAGTTTTTTCCAAGACTTAACTCTACTTTTTCTTCCCAGACTCTCTGATTTTCAGCATACTTATTAAATTTAAGAACAGTAACCTTGCATCTCTTTTCATCTGAGTATGATTTGAACTCAAATACTCGTTTTACAGCATGCAACCAATCAATAAAATCATCAGGATTAAGACTACCTTCAAATTCAAATACCTCTACCTTCACATCGACGTTGTTGTTGTTGTTGTTGTTGTTGTTGTTGTTGTTGTTGTTGTTGTTGTTGTTGTTGTTGTTTCTTCCTCTTGTCATTCTACCTCGATAGTCTGAATCGCTAGAATCACCTCCTGTGTTGCTGGATTCATCACCGAAATCTGAGCGAGGATCGTTACGGTATTGACAATGAATGGGAGGTCCGCACGATCAAATCAAGGCCTAAAGACATGCTACCAGCCAAGAGTCAAGATGAGAATTGGGACAAAAGCTCACCACCAAGGTTTAAATGATAACCACCAACCAAGGTTAAAGAGTTTTTGGTTCACCACAAAGAAAGATTCCAATTTCTAAGGCTAAAGAAACTGATATAATGCAAATTCAACTCAAAAGAGGAATTCTAATTCATTCATCAAATTTGTTCTTACAATGAAGAAGACTCCTCAATTAATTGAAAAACTAAGACAAAGCAAAAAAGAAATAAAAAATAATGATTTTTGTTCATCAGCCTTGTACAACCAATAACAACCTTAAAAGATCTGCTAATATCAAAGGAAATAATGCCAATCAACCTCCCATTGATATGTCTTTGATTTGCCATCAAATCAACGATTAATTAGACAAGATATAGCTTGAAATCAAAATCAATCACACCTTGAATATGCCATAGAATCAGCAATCAGGAATCAGTCATATCTTGAATATGCCTTGGAATCTTCAATCAATATGGTCAGGAATTAATTTTGTGAATCACCATTGAATCAATATCAATCAATCTAGTTAATCAATTATATTATTGGAAGTCTTCATGTAGACAAGATTCACCGAAGTAAGTTGTGACCAAAATCAGCCTTGGTTTGAATGAATAATGATTGTGCAGAACTTTAACACCGAGTGTATCATTAGTGACATAATTGGATGCTACCGTATCATATTATATTTGGGATCTCATATTTGACAAGGGGTACGTTTTATTGCTCTTGATTGTGAGGGTAGCATACTGAGGTACGACGTGAATGGACCAACTCCATTCGAAGCTCAAGTGATTTTCAAGTTACCTCGAAGACTTCTGGATTGGGAACACCTGGATATAGTTCAACCAACGACAGGATACCCATTGCTTCAGAGTGAAGTGTATAGTTAGTGCAGTCAACAACGGGATCTCCATTGTTTATGTCACAATGGGAAAGATATGAACCTGATTAAACCTTTCGATTTCAGGTTTTTAAGATTGACCCGAATACTCAAACGTGCATAGAAGTTAAGAGCTTGGGAAATACATCCCTCTTCTTGGGACCCAATTCTTCCTTCTCTTTGATGTTGTAGGAATCCACCATCGGCGCTGCCTTCTTTCCTCAGACTTTGGCCATACATGATGCAACTATGAAGTTTGAGGTCCAGGCTTGGCTCCCATGAACTATAGGGTTTTTTTTTTTTTTTTCCAAATTAAGTTTTAAAAAAATATTTACCAAAATGGGGCTAAAAAATAAATATTTACCAAAATGGGGCCGGGCAGCACTCAAAATGCCGCATGAGCCCAATAGTGGCAGCGGGGCCTTTTTTTTTTAATTATTTTATATTTATAACATTTATTATTGATAACTGATCAATAATCAATTGAACAATTTAAATTTCTTCAAAATAAAAAAAATATATTTACAAATTTATATAATTATAAATGTTATAAATATAAAATAATTGAAAAAAAGTAAAAAATTAGAAATTAGAAAAATGTTACTGCATGGGACTCGTGAATATTTTTTCATTAATTATTTATATACTAATTAAATTAATTATATATATCATAAAAAATTATTTAATTATTGATAATTATATTATAAAATAAGCTACAAAAAAATTATATTTACTAACTTATATAAATATAAAATAATTACAAACATGTAAAAAAAAAATATGAATTAAAAAAAGCTTCCACACAGGCCTCGTAAAATTTTTATTAATTATTTACATACTAATTAAATTAATCACATATATCTTAATAAATTATTTAATTAATTATTGATAATTATGTTATAAAAATAATCTTCAAAATAAAAAAATTGTATTTACGTAGTTATATAAATATAAAATAATTAACAATACATAAAAATATATATGAAATTAAAAAAATGCTGCCACACGGATCCCGTAAATATTTTTTTTATTAATTGCTTACATATATCTTAATAAATTTTTTAATTAATTATTGATAATTATGTTATAAAAAATAAGCTTCAAAAGAAAAAAAATATTATATTTACAAAGTTACAAATATACATTTTTTATATTTATTTTTATATTTATAATATTTGTGATTTTAATTATTTTATATTATAAAATTTATAAATATAATTTTTTTCTTTTGAAGCTTATTTTTTATAACATTTTTTTTAATTATTTTATATTTATATAAATTTGTAAATATAATTTTTTAAAAATTTTCATTTTTTATATTTATAAAATGTTTGCTTTTAATTATTTTATATTTATATAAATTTATAAATATAATTTATTTTATATTTATATAAATTTATAAATATAATTTTATATTTATATATTTTAAATATAACATTTATATTTATATAAATTTATAAATATAATTTGTTTTATATTTATAAACATTTATATACATTTTTAAATATAATTTTTCTAAATTTTCATTTTTTATATTTAAATTTGTGCTTTTAATTACTTTATATTTATATAAATTTGTTAATATAATTTTTGTAAACATTTCATTTTTTTTCTATTTATAACATTTTTTTTTAAATCATTTTATATTTATATAATTTATAATTATAATTTTTTATATTTATTTTTTTATATTTATAAAAATTGTGTTCTTAATTATTTTATATTTATAATATTTCTAAATATAATTTTTTTCTTTTCAAACTTATTTTTATAACATAATTTTCAATAATTAATTGAAAAATTTATTAAGATATATGTAATTAATTTATTTAGTATGTAAATAATTAATAAAAAATATTCACTGGGCCCGTGCGGCCACATTTTTTTCAATTTGATACTTTTTACGTGTTTTTAATTATTTTATATTTACAATATTTATACTTATATTACTTTATAAATATAATTTTTTTTATTTAGAAGCTTATTTATAGCATAATTAATAATAATTAATTGGAAATCTTATTAATATATATAATTGATTTAATTAGTATGTAAATAATTAATAAAAAAATATTCATGGGACCCGTGCTACAGCATTTTTTTAATTCGTATTTTTTTAGGTGTTTGTAATTATTTTATATTTATAACATTTATCTTTATATAACTTTGTAAATATAATTTCTTTCTTTTGAAGCTTAATTTTTATAGCATAATTATCAATAATTAATTAAAAAATTTATTAATTTATATGTAATTAATTTAATTAGTATGAAATAATTAATAAAAAATATTCATGGGACCCGTGCGGCAGCATTGTTTTAATTTAATATTTTTAATGTATTTTTAATTATTTTATATTTATAACATTTATATTTATATAACTATGTAAATATAATTTTTTTATTTTGAAGCTTATTTTTATAACATAATTATCAATAATTAATTAATTAATTAAGATATATGTAATTAATTTAATTGGTATATAAATAATTAATAAAAAATTCACGAGGCCATGCTAAAGAATTTTTTTAATTCATATTTTTTAAGTGTTTGTAATTATTTTATATTACAACATTTATATTTATATAACTTAGTAAATATAATTTTTTTGTAGCTTATTTTTATAATATAGTTATCAATAATTAATTAAAAATTTATTAATATATATAATTAATTTAATTAGTTTGTAAATAATTAATAAAAAAATATTCACGAGGCCCGTGCAGCAACATTTTTTCTAATTTCATATTTGTTTTACATTTTTCAATTATTTTATATTTATAACATTTATCATTATATAATTTTGTAATTATTGATCAATAATTAATTGAAAATTTTAAATTGCTTCAAATAAAAAAATATATATTTACAAATTTATATAATTATAAATGTTATAAATATAAAATAGTTAAAAAAAAAAGGCCCACAGCCACTAATGGGCCCGTGCGGCAGTATAGGTGCCATGCAGCCCCCGACGGCAGCTGAAATGTGCACGGCCCAGTGTGGCACTTAGTGGGCCTGGGCAGCATTCAAATTGCCGCACATGCCCAATTTGAATGCCGCGTGGGGCCCATGCGGCATTTTGAGTGCTGCCCGGGCTCCATTTTGATAAATATTTTTTTAAAAACTTAATTTGGAAACAAAACCCAAACCACAGAGGAGCTGCCGCAGCAATCATTGTGCAGGACATGACAAACCTAGTAAGTGAAGCTAATAAGAAACCCATTATTGGCTCTGATGCTGTATGAAGTTGCTATCGAGAATTCTCCGACTGTGGCAAGATATCTTTGTTCGAAGTAATAGTCTTTTTTTTTTTGGGTCAAAGAAGTAATAGTCATTCACCACAAAGGAATGCATGCAATGCGAGAATCAGCCTATTTTGCCTTTCAATTTCAGCATTCTAGCACTTCATTTTTCGAGAGAAGTTCATTTTCTGCTAATGGAGTTGCATATACTGGTCCTTTACTTTTGATTCTTGGGAACCCTCATCAACTTCCCACGTGAAAGTCCGTGTCCTTGTGAGGTCATTACATATCATTTAGTTGAAATTGTTGCTCCCATGGTATGAGTTCTCCGTGGAACTATGAAAGAGTGAACCAATATATCCTTCTCCAGGGGCCTGGCCGACCTTTGTTGGGTTGGTGTTGTGATTGACTGTTTGGGTTTTGTTGTTAGTGTGATTCTTATTCTTGCTGTATGTCGTGGCAGGAGGTGGGTGATCTTGTGGTGTCACCATTGAACTTGTTTTCAGCATATCTGTATTAGAAGCATACTATATTGTTGTGCTTGTTTGTGCTGACGTAATTTAACTGTCTTTGTTGAAGATTAACTCTCTTTCTCCCCCAAGGATAAACTTGAAACTGGTTGTTGATGTATTATTCTTAATCATGGTGCATGATCCAATGTTCCTTCTTTAGATGTTTTCCCCATTTTCTTACAGTTGATCTTGGCGCTGTGCATTCGCTAGCAAAATAGTTAACAGGACAGGGAAGTCCCCTCTGTTCTCAAAAAAGGACCATTTGACCTTTGCATGACATTGCTGGTTCCCCTGGCTAATTACTCGTATTGCCCTTATAATCTCGCTTAGTCTTTTCTCCCTTTTCATATTTACATGGGTGTAGGCTTCGATTTGAAGGTGAGGCATTGATCTGACTGTGTCTATGACGGGACAGATGATGTGTTCAAATATGGTTTTATTTTCTGCATTGTTGAAGATCATGTCCAAATAGGAACCTAGTGACTATTGCAGTTCTGCATCTGCTTTCGCGCTCTGCAGTTCAGTGCTTTCTTTTGGCTTAAATGTTTTCCTACGAACATCTTCCCTGCTGCCCCCTGCTTCTGCCAGTCTAAGGTTGAAGCCATGGCTTTGATTTGGTTTAGTGAGATTGCTAACTTCTTTTTGCGCAGATGTATCACTATCAAGAGGGCGGGTGTGATGTGAAGGTTGAATTAGCACAAGGGTGAGAAAAGATCGAGTGTGGCGTCTTTGAATTCGCTATGAGTTCTCGATGTGATGAAATAGAATATGTAGCTCCAAAGTTCAAACCCAGATTCTTGTTAAACTTGAAGCATATAGAGCACAACTGGGAGATACTTAGATATGAGATCAGATATTTATTTCAGATAAGTATTTGCTGCTCTAATCACCAGTTACTTCGTGCATTTGTCTTCTCATGTTTTGGTTCTCCTTGTCAAGCCGACTGGCCCTCCTTTCCTCTCAATTTCTCAAGATTAATGCCCTTGGAAATTGTAGTACGTACTTCGAGAATCATCAAACCTTTATCTCACCGACGGGGACACACCAATCATAAGGTCATTGTAAACTCTGTTGAATAGCAGGGTTAGAAAGTCCACCTGCTTAAATCAAGCTGCTTGTATAATTTAATTGCTAGCAGTCCATGTGAGCAACGTGAACTTGATTCGGCCTTTCACGGACACGAAAATGAATCACCCTGATTATTCCTCCCCTGTGATCCTTTTACTCTTCAGGAGATGCCGGCATGTCAAAGTCGTCCATGTTTCCTTCACTTGTTCCCTTTATAGAACCAAGGAAATGGAAAAGGCAGTCGGTTTTGTGAAGCAGTGATTCTCAGGGGAAAAAAAGAAAATGATTTTCTAAAGCTGACCATGACGTATGTTCTCTATGTGTATGTGCGGGCCAGAATTTACGACAAATTTCAGCGTAGTCGCAGCTGGCTACAGCATTCGGTCGACATCGAAAACCTTTAGAAGTAAGAAAAAAAAGAAGTGTGTGTTCACGAGGACACAAGTGCACGAAGATCATCCAATCCAATCTCCGTCCCATATGTCGAAGCCCACTTCCCGAAAACTTTCCCCGCTAGTGTCTTCTTCCTCTCCTGCGAATTCAGTATCAGCTCTTCAATGGTGTTACGTGCTATCAACCTCACAATCTTCACATCCTCCTTCTGCCCAATCCTGTGCACTCGATCCATGGCCTGTTCCTCCACAGCAGGGTTCCACCACGGTTCCAGGAGATAAACAGTTGATGCAGCAGCCAGATTTATACCGGCACCACAAGCCTTGAGGCTAGCGAGCAACACGGAGGGTCTACTTTGCTCCAGCGCTCCAAACTCTTCAATCACTTCTTGCCTTCTGTTTGCATTCATGGAACCATCAACGCGCAAGATCTTAAAACCAGCTTCTCTAAGTGGCCATTCCAGAAGTAATAGCATCCTCCCAAATTGAGAATACACAACTGATTTTGAGCTCAAGTTGCGATCCTTCGCTGCGAGGAGAAGACTCAAAAGAGCGGAAACTTTGGCAGAAGAACAGCTTTCCACTCCCCTGCTTTTGGATGATTCCGCTGGAGCAGAGAACAGGTCAGACTCCATCAAAGGACCGCGACAAAGGGGACACTGCCTTTTCGAGTCCTGCAGAGTCTTGAGAATGCAGGCTCGGCAATAGAAGTGAGCACAGCGAGTGATTATGAGACTTGTACATGGAGAAATGCATATTGGGCAATTAATATCTTCACTATCTTGTAGCTCTGCAACCAACTTCTTCAGCAACTCTAGATCTTTAGATACATCTGCCAAATTTCAAATACTCAGTACATTGCACATCTAGGAAAAGGACAAACGACATCCACAACCATAGTTGGTCTTCCAAGGGACATGCCTCTCAAAGTATGACAGCATCTATGGCCCGGTAACTAAAAGTTAGAAAATTCACTCGCATTCTTAACCAAAGTACGAATTCAAGGATACCACTAATTGAACAGAGTTAATTTCTACAATGTCTCAAAGTGTGTTCGTCAAGCTCTACGTAATAAAACACTTCTTCAGATCCTACTCAAAAGTGCCAAGGCAAATTTAGATAGCTGATGCAATAGGCACATTTGCAGATAAAATGCGCCTGTATGAAGGGCATGTATGATAACCATTCTGATTCTCTGATTATATTCTCCGAAACAAAAAAAAAAAGGATGAGAATACTATTTAGTAATGTAAACAATTCTGATTTTGATTCTGTTCCCAAAAAAAATTTTGGAGTAAAAACAACAACAAAAAAAAAGTTGGTTCTGGAAAAAAAAAATCACTTTTGAAAATCATAAAAACAAAATGAAGTACCACATCTCTCATTTTTCGATTTTAGTTCTTTCGTCACTTTTCCTCAAGCTAAAAGAAACAAAGTTTCATTTTCAAAGAAAATATTTAAGATAATAAAATAAAAATAAAAAAAAAATCGAAAAAAATTGGAAAAATTCTAAAAAATCAAAAATTTCAGAAATCCCTAAAAATAGAAAAAGCTTAGATTATGCTAGTTTAAACCTAATTTTCATAAATTTAGGCCCTAGATTCCCTAGATTTTGTTCTTTTTTAAGAAATTTATAAACACCTTTGAAATTAAACCCAAGCCACATTCTCTAAGCCCTAGGGCTTCGTTAGTGTTTTATAATGTGGATTTATCAATGCCATGATCCTTGATTATGCACTTGATTTTACTGGTTGTAATTTGCCTAAATTTAGTACTTTAGATTTAGTCTAGTTTCAGAAAATTTTGAAAAAAGACAAAAAAAAACTAGCGTGAACATTTAGTAAGCTCTCGTTCTTAAGTTTTGGATAAGCTAAGATTGAGATTTAATTTCCTAGAACCAAAACACAACCAATGCAAACAGTGCAATGCATTTTCCTTTGCAAAAACAAGGGTGTCGCTCGTGTCGGTGTCGCTCGTGTGGAAAAGTTGGATGAAACCCCATAATAAATGACAAAAATATTGGTGATTGTTTTTTATATTTATTTTTACATTTCAATATGCAATATATTATATAAGAAGAATCATATGAATTAATCTTCGATTTATTCGAAATGTAAGATGAATTTCACAAGATAACTACATAATTATTTGACTTAAATCATAAAAATTGGGAAAGAAATTGTTTCCGGAATAGAAATTATCTGTAGCTCCAAACGCATTTCTCTAGGAACAAAAATTCTATGTCGTTATCAAACGCATTCTGATTCTCTAAAACTCATCTAGAAACAGAAGCAAAGTAATTTTAATCAAAATCACTTTTTAGAATTAGAATGGTTGGTCATACAGACC
The DNA here is from genome assembly GCA_019149425.1 of Psidium friedrichsthalianum. Classification (NCBI taxonomy): domain Eukaryota; kingdom Viridiplantae; phylum Streptophyta; class Magnoliopsida; order Myrtales; family Myrtaceae; genus Psidium; species Psidium friedrichsthalianum. The sequence goes on along the minus strand of JAGVVM010008152.1, from coordinate 1,685 downwards.
CTAAGATTCCAAATTGTTACACAAAGCCATACATAAGAGGAGAAATAGTTTTTATCCTCATGCTCTGTGAGAAGAGAGGTTTGAGGAGAATAGATGATTCTCATTGATAGAAAGGGTACGAAGATATAGTACAAGGCCTATAACTATCTATAGCAAGATATCCCTAAAGAAGGAACAGCTACCTCTAAATATGGTACAACACTGATCCTAATCAAGCTAATTAAGGGAGGATCAGACAGCTGTATAGAATTAGGAGATATGGTACAACCAGATCTAGACAGCTGTACAGTATTAGAGATATATTCTAACAGCCCCCCGCAGTCTCAGCCGGAGCGTCGCGGACGTTGAGACTGGAGCGGAACAACCTGAAGACAGAAGTTTGGAGCCCCTTGGTGAAGATGTCGGCGTACTGCTGATCTGTCGGAACATGGAGAACTCGAACATCGCCAAGAGCAACACGCTCTCGTACGAAATGAAGATCGATTTCAACATGTTTGGTGCGCTGTGTTGAACCGGGTTGGAGGAGAGGTAGACCGCACTGACGTTGTCGCAGTAGACAATTGTGGCCGTGCGTAAGGGACGATGAAGTTCAAGCAGAAGTTGACGAAGCAACATGCCTCGGCCACGCCGTTGGCAACACCACGGTATTCGCTTCGGCACTTGAGCGGGACACAGTGTGTTGCCGCTTGGAGGACCAAGATAGGAGGTTGTTGCCGAGGAAGACGCAGTAGCCGGAGTAGACTTGCGCGTGTCGGGGCAGCCGCCCAGTCAGCATCAGTGTAGACAACCAGATCGTGAGACTGAGCACGATAGAGCTGAGGCCATAGTGAAGAGTGCCCTTGATGTAACGCAAGATCCTCTTGACCAGCTGAAAATGTTGTTCGCGCGGGTCGTGCATATGGAGACAGACCTGCTGAACAGCATGGGCGATGTCGGGGCGTGTGAAAGTCAGGTATACTGGAGAGCGCCGGCGAGACTCCTATAAAGAGTCGGATTAGAAACCGGTTCCCCGCCATCAACGGAGAGCTTGGAACGAGCCTCGATGGGAGTGGTGCAGGGGTTGCAGTTTGTCATGCCGGCACGCTGAAGGATCTCAGTGGCATACTTGTCTTGCGACAAGAAGAGCCCTTGAGAGTTGCAGGAAGCAGTGATGCCGAGGAAGTAGTGGAGGGAGCCGAGGTCACTCATGGCGAACTCATGCTGCAGCATGGTGACGATGTGGTCGAGGAGGGCCGTAGTTGATGCCGTGAGCACAATGTCATCAACATACAGCAGTAGGAAGGCACTATCGGCTCCCTTGGAGTAGATGACAAAGAAGGGTCCGACGTGGAGTTGGTGAAGCCGTTGGAGGTGATGAAGGAGTGAAATCGACTATACCAAGCACAGGGAGCTTGCTTGAGGCCGTACAGTGGATTTGTTGAGGCGGCACACTGTTGGGCTTATCAGGGTCGACAAAACCCGGTGGTTGCTGAGCATAGACTGTTTTCAGCAATAGTGCCGTTGAGAAAAGCATTCTTGACGTCGAGCTGTCGGATGGGCCAATCGGAGGCAATGGCGATGGATAGGACAGAGCTGCGCGACTGTGATGGAAACTTAGATAGGTTATCGAGTTCCGGGACCTAAACCTTTACGTTTTCTCGTTACATGGGCGGGAGAGCGTCTTTCCTCTCCTTAGGAGGGGCAGG
>JAGVVM010008151.1:0-17663 GCA_019149425.1 Psidium friedrichsthalianum | reverse complement strand
CCCCTTCCCCCCCTCCTCCCTTCCTTTTCCCCTCTTCTCCCTTCTTCCCTCCCTCCCCTCTTCCTCCCTCCCTTTTTTTCTCCCTTCTCTCTCCCCCCTCCCTTCCCCCTCTTCTCTCTCCTCTTTTCGCCCCCTTCCCCCCTCCCATTCCTTTCTCCCCCTTCCTTCCCCCTTCTTCTCCCTTCATCTTCCTCTCTCCCCCCCCCCTCTCTTCCCTCTCTCGAAGGCATTCAAGGCTTTAAAAAAGGAGGAGAAAGATCTTTGGTGGATTCTCGAAAGAAAGATGAGAAAGGATTGTATGCGATCTTTCAAGCCATGGAGGGAAAAAGTATCAAGTGCGAAAAACTACAAAATAGCAGGGATACTTACAAAAATCCTACAAAGGCGACGATTGTGTTTGATGGGTGCGGCTACAAAACACTTCAAGGTGATTTCGAGTCTTTACACATGAATGACACTTTAAATCAATCTCAGTGTATTGTAGATCATGTATCAAATCATTATTAACAATTGAGGGTTAACGGTGAAAAACTCCACGATGTATGTCTCATGTGACGTCCAAAAAAAAAAAAAGAATCATGCACGTGAAGACAAAGAACTTGATGAATTTTGGACCCCACTTTCTTCCTTCTTCAATTCTGCCCAAAACACCTCAGTCTAGGGATGACTTGCCCTCCCACTAAACCCCACTTTCCTTCTTCAATTTCAGCTAAGTCTCCACGTGTGGTCCTTCCATTTCCCTTCATCATTTAGCCGAGATCCACCTTGCATGGATATTTGCCTCCCCATTTCCCATGCAAATGAGACACATTGCATGATTTTCTTTGACCACCACTTCTTGAAGACTTCCATGTTCACGCATTAATGTGGGCTTGTAGCTGGCCTCTCCTTCTTCTTGCTTCTTCGTTCTTCTTTTGGAAGATTTCTCTCGGCTGCTGTTCTTCTTTGTCGGTTAAGGCTCTCTTGACTGCTGCACCTTCTTCTTTCTTTTTCTCTAGTTCATTGCCGTGGTCCTTCTCCTCATTCGGCTGCTCTTGAGCCATTGTGATTGCTGTAATTTGCTGATGCGTTTTTTTTTTTTCCTCCAGGCAGCTTGAACTTCACACCACCACATTGTGCACGTCTTGATTTATTGCCCTCTTTCCTGGCTATTTGGAGATCCCTTGCCGCTGCTGAATCTTCATTTCTTTGGCTGAACTTGCTACTGTTCTTCTCGGGTTCTCGCGTCCCTGCAGCGAACCCCCGGAGGAAATCGCCTCGTCGGGGTCGTTCCGGCGTCTGAATCGAGCTCCGTTTTCGCCTGGTACTCGTTAAGACTTCAAATTTCGGTATTTTGGTGCGGATTAGCAAAAAATTCTAGAAAATTCCCAGTTTGAATCAAATTTGACCTATGTTTTGCCCGTGTTTGTTTGTAGCTAGTTCCTCACCCTCTCGACTGAAGTTGCCTTGCTCGAAGCTCGATCGTTGTTTGTCCGTGGCCCGAGCTCAAACTCGAATTTTTAGGCGAGAACATTTCTAAAATTGACTTAGATGTCGGGTTATGTCTCTTGGGACTAGTATGGAAAATTTTATGACGAGAATATGAATCCTTGAACGTAGAGTATCGATAAATTGTACTAGCCATAAGAGTAATATTGGTAATTTTTGTGTGACTCTAGAAATTACCTTATGTGCCAGATTGCTTGCTTTTGAGCCTAGGTGACTTAGAATGGAAACCGGATCCTAGAATGTGAGTTTGTAACGTGAAATGCTGGTTTATTTTGTTTGATTTATTTTGAGTTGAATTGTGCGTTCTGGTGAATAATCTTGGGAAATACATGTGGTAAAGTTGACTTGCATGAGTGTTTACGAGGTGGGCTAATGTGAGAATTCTGTGATATTCATCATTGATCTGCATACTGGCATGAGACATGTGAGTTTGCGAAGTGCGTAGAACGCGACGGCCGACTGCCCGACAGTGTCCTAGGGGGCCACTGGGAATGCGGGGTGATAAGGAGGTGCCGATCGCAGTACTAATTGAGCCATGGTCTTGTACTTGTGCCTGAACGTGCTCGGCACAAGGTAGCTGGAGAGACAGGGTGCCAACTTCGGTGTGATTAGACACGGGTTGAGGCACAGGCTTGAGACGTCTATGACATGGCCGAAACTGGAAGTGCTGTGAGCTACCGGTGGGGTTTGGTCTGGAAGAGCTAGTGAGCCACGAAGACCCCAAGAGAATTATTGAGCATCTACATTTGCATGTTGTAATTGAAGTCACAATATGCGTGTGATTGTTTACGTTCTGGTTGGGACATATGTTTCATTCTATATTGAGTTTAGGCGTGTGTTCACTGAGTTTCGACTCACATATTTTTGGCTGATTGCCATTTCATACTCTCGACTGTAGGTATGACTATTCGTGTTTCCCAGTCCGTCACGGGATCCCTCAGGAGATCGAGACACAGGTATTTTCGTACCCTGCTGTGGACGGAGTTTCTATGAGTAGCATAGTTGCATCGTATGGATCGACGAGGGCTATGACGTTTTGGTCCCTCATAGATACGAGGGATGGTATAGTCGGAGGAGTCAGGAGTTTGTGGCAGGGTCCTCTGCAGGGTTTGGATATACCAGTCTTTTTGATGGGGCCAACAGGCCTGATGAATGCGGCTACTTTGAAGGCGAGGTTGTAGACCCTGAACCGATGGATGTCCTGGATGTAGATGGGGACGTAGTTATGGAAATCGAGGGAGCAAACGATGGTTTGTCGAGCAAGCAGATGGCGAGCCTGGATCTCCGATATCTGAGGAGACTGATCCAGAGGAGTTCCCTTTGTCTGAGGAGGAGGAGTAGTTCCCAGGGGATGCATGGATGAGACTTAGTGACTTTTTGACTTTAGCTAACTTAGGTTTGTTTGTTTTTTGAGGTTCAGCCGATAGTCTCTCCAGGTTGTAAAAAAAAAAAAAAAACCTCTACTATTATACGGTATGTAAACTAAATTTTCTATATCTCTCTATCCCATGTGCGTGTTTGTCAGGGGTTGTGCGTTTCCACTGTAGCATTATTTAGCTGTCGTTTGGCCGCGATGAGTTCTGGGCCGTCGCTAGAGTTGGCTAGGCGATAAGTGAAATGATCAGGTGAAGGGATGTTGTGCGTCCGACAGGTTCGGGGCGTGACATGTCATAGAAAAAATCTTGAGATCTTTCACTAAAAGATTTGACTACGTTGTTGCAGCGATCAAGGAATGGCAAGATGTGTCAATCTTAATGGTGGAGTGGTTGATGGGTTCATTGTCCTCACATGACGTGGCACATTTTATTTTTGGTCGGGATCTCTCATTGTTGGCATTTATATGATTGTTTTTTTCTCCGATTTGACACTTAAGTTAGCCAGCGAAAAATGTTGGCACTAAAGTAAGCGCCGTACACAAATTTTGACACTTGAGATGTCCTTCTGCCATATTTTTTTTCTTTACAATTTCCCCATTGTTTCATAATTTGAAAACCATTTTTGACATTGGTTTGATGATAATAGTTTGCTCCCATAGGATCTTGATTATGAATTTGGGGATATACTTTGTTGGGTATTTTTTTTCTTTACAATTTCCTCAGTGTTTCCTAATTTGATAAACATTTTTGACATTGGTTTGATTATAATAGTTTGTTCTCATAGGATCTTGATTATGAATTTAAGGATGTACTTTGCTCGTTTTTTTTTTTTTACAGTTTCCTAACTGTTTCGTAATTTGATAACCATTTTTGCCATTGGTTTGATGATAATAGTTTGTTCTCATAGGATCTTGATCATGAATTTGGGGATGTACTTGTTGCGTATTTTTTCTTTACGGTTTCCTTCGAGGAAGTTTCCTATAGAAGACACCGATGACTTTGCTGAGAAAAAGATATAGAGACTTCTAAAAAATTATAAATATTTTTGTGTGAAATTGGAGCGTTGGTTTTCAAAGTCTTCCCACTCGATCATTTATATCCTCTAGCGATTTGCTCCTTGCTAGCATCGTCATTCATTCTTTTGTGGGGCGTATAAAGATTGAACAATAGAAAAACAAAACAATATCTTATCGCCTTTCAAGGAAGTTTTCAATAGAAGATTCTGACGACTTTGTTGATAAAATGATATAGAGACTTCTCAAAAATTATAAATATTTCTGCGTGAAGTTCTGCGTGAAAATTTTAGCGTTGGTGTATAAAGTCTTCCTAGTAGTTCATTTATATCCTCTAGTGATTTGCTCTTCTGTGGCACCATTATCCATCCTTTTGCCCGCTGTATAGAGATTGAGCAATAGAAAACAAAAATAACATCTTATCACCTTTTGAGGAAGTTTCCTATAGAAGACTGACGACTTTGCTAATAAAAGGACATAGTAACTTCTCAAAAATTATAAATAATGTCATTAGATAATGTTTACATTCAAATTAGGTAACAATATATTTTGAATCAAATTAGATAGGAAATTTACCTTATTCAGAGATAATCTTTAAAAATTTGAACTGGATTGGCTTTAGATCGCGCGACGGTGACGATGAATGGTCTGCGGCAGACTCCGCAGTTCTAAGTAGTCGATGACGGGGTTGAGGAGGCTCACAGATAGCAAAGGTGTCTCCGGCGAGAGGTGTTGCTCGCTGTGAACAACTGAGTGGACTCGTGGGGACAGGTGGTCCGAGAACCCGTGCAGCTGCTTTTGGCACAGTTGACCGGAAGACTTTGCTACTGGAGGTATTCAGTCAAAAACTTGACGAGTGTGCTGAAGTTTTGCGTGGAAACTGCAGCCTGGAAATTGCAGCGTTGGTGCAAAAAGTCGAATCATGATGATGCCTGCTAAGATCAAATCAATTTTTTAGAAGCCTCTATATCTTTTTATCAGTGAAGTCATCAGAGTCTTGTCTTTTAGAAGCAAATTCCTCGAAGGGCACTAAGATATTATTTTGTTTTTTATTGTTCAATCTTTATATACCCAACAAAATAATGAATGATGATGCTTGCTAAGAGCAAATTGCTGGAGGATCAAATCGCTAGCTTGGAAGATCAATCTCTTCCGGTCGAGCCGCTCTTCCAGCAGCTGAAGACTCAAAGTGCACAGTAGCTTCATTTACTAGTTTGTGAAATTGGGCTCGTTACTGTCAGCAGCATTGTTGATCTCTAGTTGATTGTCTAGTTGTTGATCTCTGTCAGCAGCATTGTCAGCAGCATCGTTACTGTCAGCAGCATTGTTGATCTCTAGTCGATTCTCGGTTCTCCCCATTGCAATCTCCTCGGATTCAACAATAAGAAATTCCACCGGGCATGCCAATAAAGATTTTTCAGTAGGGAAGTGAAATATCTCTTAAAATGATCGATTGGAGAAATTGGAAAAGGTTATGAAGTCTCATTTGTTGATATTGGATAGGAAATTAAACGACGTGAAATCTAAAGGTATGAATATAGGAATCAATGTTTCCCCGTAATGTAAATGATACCGTCAAACAAAAGACTGAAAAAAAATAAAATAAAAATTGTAATTGATTGAGCGAACTTTTACAAAAAGTAAATTGTGGATATTCATCACCCTGCATACAAGCAATTGTTAAGGAGTTACATATGCCGTACGTGATTCATATTATTCGACGACACTTATGTACATGAAGTCTCCACTACTTGAGAGTTACATCTCTGTCAACATGCTAGCAAATCTCCATTCCGTTTGCCTTTCATTTCCTTCTACACTTGGCCACAATTTGTTAGGGCTTATAATTGACAGCTTTTCAACCATCTCATCGACCAACCTTACTCTTGAAGTCTCCTCGTCGATCCAACTCTGGTCGACTCAAACAGTTGGTTAGTTTTATTAAGTTTATGGTGTGTTGTTTCTTTCTGTTTAATGTGACCTTAGCTTCATAATTGATTTTCATTTCCTTGGGCGATTTTACATGCATCGCGGCGCCCCAGTTCTCTTCCTGTACTAACCTTCCAAAAAGCATATATTTAACACATTGTCATTGCTGTTTTTTTTTTTTTTGGTTAATATCAAGAAGAACTCCAAACTAGTATATCTATAACAAATTTACCACAAATTAATTTTTTATATCATAAATAACCCATAAACTGGTACACTTGTAACAAATTTATCACAAGCTAACTTTTGATTACTAAAAATTTCAAACTAGTACACTTGTAAATTTACCCTCCGTTAAATTCAACTAATATCGCAAAAAATCACCAACCAATAAACCTATGAAAAATAGAGTGTAAAAAATCCTAAGTTAATGCTCCCGTTAACTGCCATGTGTCATCTAACTCAATAATTTTGGTGGTAAAATTTAACAGAAATTAGTGGATGTTAAAACAGGTATACCAATTTAGAATTTATTAAGGTCAAAAAATTAATTTGAAATAGATTTATCACCAATATCCCAGTTTTGAATTTTCGTGGTATTAACTCTTTTTTTTTTTGCCTATCAAAATTTGCTAGCTAATCATGGTCGATGAATCTGACCAAAAAAAAAAAAAATCATGGTCTGTGAATGATAAGCAACCATCTATTTAGCAATATTTCTGGTTGGTATCGCTTTTCAATCAAATAGGTATAATAATATCATGTTTGCTTTTGCAGAAATAGAAACGTGTACGACCTCATGAAAAAATGCATGCCAAAACGAGATTTGATGTTTCCCTGGTGGTGGAAATAGTATTTCACCAGTGACGGACGGTAAGGATGCCCAATGTGAATTTCGGAACATGTGTAGACTTTTTAGATCTCCATTAAACAATATAAGGTTTTCAAAAAAGAATGTGGAAAAGTGGTTCTCGTTGTTGACCTAAATAGAGAAAAAAAAAAAACAATTGTGGCTGTACACATGGACGCATGTGCTAGTCAACGTTATGTCTTTGGTACATCGATTCCATCATGAGGATAGCTCGAATGAAAGATTCCTTGAATATGTTTTTTTCCCCTAAGCAAGATTAGTTTAATATACTCATAATGATGATCTTGGAATATGCAATGCATTAAAAAATTACCTAATTAATTTAAAAGCTTTTCACTTATGAGGACACGTGAGATGTCTACAAAATGTGATATCCAATTTAATGATTTCCCAAGTTCACTTTCCTTGTCTTTAAAGAAACATTTCCGCACGATCAGTCTATGTTATATTCAATTGGGAAGACTTCCTTATCCTTGGCAGTAGGGAGTCGCTATCCTCCGTAACAACAAATTGAGTTGATAAAAGAATATAAGCTCAAATACTCGTACGATATAAATAAAAAACTGACAATCCAACGTGGAGCACATGATATCCCATATTGCAAAGAGATCTCATAGCTATAATACTTGGAAATAGAAAGTCAACTGCAATTTTGATCTGCCATGTTAAGCACACAATTTCCCATATCGCAATGGACTTTTCTGGCCATAATTTATTTCAAATAGAAAGTCAACTGAGATTTTGAGTTGGATCCACATATAAAACCTTTTTTCAATGATATTTTGTTGCATTTGACTTTTTAGTCTTCATCACTGTAAAAGTTTCTCTTATTATATTTTTAAGTGCCAATAGCGCAAATGTGGAAGACTAGGGTATTTCATACGCCCTAGTTTAGTTATTTGAATGTGACTTTGGAGTTCATACTCATCGTAGGCAAAAAAAATTAAATTGTATAATTCAATAACTAAATGGAAGTAACTATAAAACTATTTTGTTGTTTTAGGTTATGTGAAGTGTTTGAAAACCCCCCACCCCCGCCCCACAAAAAAAAAAAAAAAAGACAAGAGTTATGAAAAGTGACTCGTAAATAAAGAAGAAAAAACTTTGGAGTTCTTGGATTTGGCAATTAATTTCCAAGGCCCATAGGCCCATTAGTCTAAACATTAGGCCTAATTTAATTTGAATGGAATCGACTACGCGTCAAAAATGAGAAGCTTGTCTCAGCTATATGGACCAACATCAATGAGGACATGACATCATTCTTTTAATTGAAGAGCTTGTGACATCCCATTTCAAATATCCAACAGAGGAGATCTTGTGATATCTATCACTCATGAGTAAGATCCATCCTCAAAATGGTCACTAGTTACTTCAAATTTTTATTTTGGAGATTTGGTCCTCGTTAAATGAAACCGGTGACTACATTGCATCTTTTACTTTGGAAGATATTCTTGCATTATATTTTCAGTATATATACTGAAATTTGTAAATCTTGTAGAGGGCGAGGATGCAAGATGTGATGTTTGAAACTTTAACACGTAAAACTTTGACATCTTGCAGTAAAAAATAAAGTGTAGTAGTTCATGAAGATTTTGGTTTTTATTCTAGAGAAATGATAAATCTCGTCATGTTGGATACATTAATTTCGTCGTGATGATAAATTTCCATCTCGAAATGATCAAGTACCATAAAGTGGAGATTCCAGGACTCTAACTCAAATAGTCAAATGTTGATGGTTGATCTTGGAGTATGCGATGCATTAAGATGATTATCTTATTAATTCAGAAACTTTACACTGGCGTCTACTGTACTGCAAATGAAAGCGTCCGTAAATGTTAAAAAATGCATAGCAAATTTGGTTTAACTTGTTGCATGTGTTCACTCTTGTTATCCTCCTCGTTTAAAAGTGTAGTGAAATAATAAGAAAAACTAACTGATCTTCCAACTGAAGTCTAACAGAGAGGAATAAATTACTGGAAAAATTCAACGTGGAACTATGGAGAATAGAGAAATTTTACGCGATTCACTAAATATTGGTATCCACTTCACCATGAGAGCCAGCAACAAATTGAAGCGAGATTTAGTTTATTGAGTTCACATGTTCACTGTGTTTAGTTTCCTCATTTTAGAACTTCTCAACTCCTTGGGAGTAGGAAGTCAACACCCTACATAATGACAAATTGAAGTGATAAAAATACGTAAGTTCAAGTAATTGTGCTTTGTTAAAAAAAAAAAATCGGCTATCCATGGTTAAGAACATGATTTTTCATATCGCAAGGAGCTCTTATAGCCATCATTTTAGGAAATAGAAAATTAACAGAGATCTTGAACTGGATCCCCATTTAAATATATACATACATCACTTCTACTCTTTTGTTGCATTGGACTTTTAGTGTCCACCGCTATAAAATCATTACATTTTGAAGTGCCAACAAAGCAAATACTAAAGAGTAGAAATCCATGATTAAGTACATGATTTCCAATATTGTCAAGGAGCTCTTGTAGACATAATTTTAGGAAATGGGAAGTTACTAGGGATCTTGAACTAGATTCCCATTTAAGTACATATATACATCACTTTTGGTCTTTAATTGCATTTGACTTTTTAGTGGTCGCTGCTATAAAGTCATTGTTATTATATTTTGAAGTGCCAATAGAGCAGACACTTAAGAGTAGAAATCCATGATTTAGCACAAGATTTCTCATACTGCAGGGAGCTCTTACCACCATATTTTTTTTAAAGAGAAAGTGACTGAAAATTTGAATCGGATCCACATTTTCTCACATATATAATCCCAATCATGATCTTTTATTGCATTTGACTTTCTAGTATTCACCACTGTAAAAGGCCATTGTTACTACATTTTTAAGTGCCAACAACACAAACGCTAGAGTTTTTCACACGCTCTAGTTTACTTATTTGAATGTGACTTTGGAGTTCATAGCCATCGTAAAAAAAAAAAATGCCTCCATAATTCAATAGCTATACCGTGGAAGTAACTATAAATCTATCTTGCTGTCTTAAGTCATGAGAAATGACTTCGAGTTCTTGGAGTTGGTAGTGTTAGGGTGCGTATGGTAACGCTCCAGAAAAGTGTGTTTCTGTTCCCAAAGTGTTCTCGGAACACTTTGGGAACAGAAATGCGTTATGGGTAAAAAAGTGATCCAAAAGTGTTCCGAGAACACTTTTGAGAAACAAAAACACTTTTGGAGCAGAAAAAAACAAAAAAAACTTGCTTCTGTGCTCCCGGAACACTTTTGGAGAAAACACATTTGGAACATTTTTTGGAAACAATTGGGACACTTTCTTGAAAGTAATTAAAATAAAAAAAATTAAAGAATAAGATAATTAAAATAAAAATAATTTTTTTCGAAAATAAAAAATAAGAAAGATTAAAAATCGAAATAATAAAAATAATAATCAAATAAATTAATTTAAAATAAATGTTAAAAATAAAAATATTTTTTTGAAATAATAAAAATAAAAATAAAAAATAAAAATAAAATAAAAATCGAAATAATTAAATAATAAAAAATAATTTTTTTGAAAAATAAAAAAAATATTAAAAATCGAAATAATTAAAATAAATATCAAAAAATTAATTGAAAATAAAATGATTAAAAATAAAATAATTTTTTTGAAATAATAATAATAATATTTAATTAATTAATTATTAATTAATTAATTAAAAATATAAATATAAATATAAAAAATAATTTTTTTCAAATAAAAAATAAAAAATAATTTTTTCAAAAAGATAAAAAAAAATATTTTTCCAAAAAAATAAATAATTAAAAATCAAATAAATATTCTATAATAAAAATTAATTGAGAAATTGAATCATTACAAAAAGTATTTTTTTATTAAATGGCATTTACGTCAAAGTTGTATCCAAATATACTTTTCAATTACAGTTTATCAAACAGTATTTGCATTCAATTATGTAATTATATGTTTATCTACTTGGAATCATTTATGTATGACTCATAATTGTAATTTTTTCTATCTATGGAAGACATTTATTTCGTGTTCTCATTGTTCAATTCTAATTTGTCTTCTCTTTCATTTTTTTAATGTTTTTTTTGGTAAGGTTTCATTTTTTTTTATTGTTGATCTCATCCATATTGAAAAAATTAGGAATAGAATTAAATGAAAAAATTAGGATATAATTTTTTTTGCAGTTAATAAATGCATTTTTGTTCTTTTTTTTGTTCCAAGTACAAAAATTTTATGCAGTTACCAAACGCATTTCTGTTCCTTTTTTGTTCCGAGAACAGAAACTTTATGCAGTTACCAAACGTGTTTCTGTTCCCAGAAATTGTTGCCGGAATAGAAACATAAAAAAGTGTTTCTGTTCCAAAAGTTGTTCCGGGAACAGAAACGTTACCATACGCACCCTTAGTTTCCCAACCCAAGCCGTAGGCCAATACTCTAGAATATTGGCCTAATTTTATCCGATAGAGAGGACTGCAACCCTTCGATGACAATAGGACTGGCCCATACTCAATCTCACGAGGAAGGTCTATCTCCAAAATGGTCACAGTTTCATTAGTTTACTTCAAATATTCATTTTTTGGAAAAATGACCAGAGCCATTACATTGTATTTTGAAATATTCTTGTATCATAAGGTCAATATTATATATATATATATATATATATATATATTATATATATATATGGAAATCTCATAGAGGGCAAGGATGCAAATGTGATATTTTCAAATTTTAGAAGGTAAACTTTGACATCTCATCCTTACCAAAAAAAAAAAAATCACATCTCATGGTAAAAAAATGCAAGTGCTTGCTCGTTTGGCACTTAAAAATGTAATAAAAATAATTTTTATAGGGTGACACTAAAAGTCAAATTTACAATAGATTAGAATTGATGTCAGTATATATTCAAATTTGGAACCAGTTCAAGAACTTCGTGAACTTTCTATATCCAAAAAGAGAAAAAGCCACCAAAAACCCTTCAATTATACGCAGTGTGACACATTGACCCATAACTTTTTTTTTTGTGATATTAAAAACTTTAAATTTGTAATTTGTGTGACACATATAACCCCGTCAAGAAATAACGTTAAAAAATCTGAAGTGGAGTAGATGTGGCGCCATGTCAGAAAAAACGTAAACGATCCATGGTGCCGATGGCCCTCACTAGTGAAGCTGAAACAATGGGGGCACCGCCCGCACTCAAGGTTTAATTTTTTCTTTTGTCTTTTATTTTAATTTTTGTTTTATATTATTTTCTGATGTGATGCTTGTATGGAGCCAACATTGGTGCTATGCCATTTTTTAATGGTATCTCTGGCAGAAGGTAATGTGTCACCATGATACAAATGTGTGGGATATGGCTTTTCCTTTCCAATTATGGCCATAAGATTCCTTGCGATCTTGCCTAACCATGAATTTCTACTCTTTAATGTTTGTTCTGTTGATAATTAAAAATATAATAACAATGACTTTTATGGCAATAAACCCTAAAAGGTCAAATGCAACGAAAGAACATTTTTAATTTATGAATGTATTTAAATGTGGATCCAATTCAAGATCTCCATTACTTTTTTATTTCCTGAAACTTTGGCTATAAGGGCTCCTTGCAGTTCGGGAAATGTGTGCTTAACCATAGATTTCAACTCTTTAGTGTTTGCTCTATTGATGCTTAAAAATATAATAGCAAACAATTTTTGTAGCGAACACCAAGGAACTAAATGCAACGACAGATTAGAATGATGTTCGTTTATAACTATATTGGAACTAGTTCTCATGCTGCAGTTTTTTTTCGTTTTTTATATGATGCCAAATTCGTCAATGAACTGATGTGCGACGCCATTTCACGACTGATGTCGGGATGTGTGACATGGGTATGTGACGAAGATACGTTTTTATGAAATGAAAGGAGATTTCCGGGCAAACGCGTCGACATCCCAACGTGGAGTGTGTTCTATTAAGATGGCATTGGAGAGAATAAAAACTCTATCCCCAATTTGAATATCCAGCAATGAGCAAACACAATGAAAAACGAGAAATCAACTGATACTTGTTTGGACTCGCTCTCAATCAACTAATTAGATCCGAGTGTTAATGAACAATAATCACCCTAGGCGGTAACTCGGGGAGCTCTTAAGTTTGTCGCATCTGGAGATGTCGAGCTTCTGGAGACGAGAAAGGAGGGATAGACATTCAGGTAGGCCGCCAAATCTGAGTGAGGGACAGGTAGGACTGCAAGGATTTTCAATCCCCAAATCTCATAGGGGATCATCCCTCCTAAACTCCGGCACGACGAGAAATCTAATCTCTTCCAGCTTCTCCAGATTCAGTACAGCGTTGGGGAACTCCCTAGGTAAGTACGCCCCATCCGAAGCACTCTCATAGCTTTCAAATCCTCGACTGGACGTTGGCAACTTATTAATCTGAGTGTTCGATAGGTCCAGGACTTGCGTGAGCTGAGCTTCCCTATTCTATCTGGAAGGTCCGTCAGTGTCTCGCAGTTCTTCAGACACGTGTTGCAGTGACCTGAGCATCCCTACTCATCCGGAAGGTCGGTTAGCTTCTTGCAGTTCTTCAGAGACAGTGTTTTCAGTTGCTCCAGCGATCCATGGAATTTCTGAGGGTGACGATATCACTGCCGTCTAGGGCAAGAAATGTGAGAGACTTCAACTGCATGATCGATTGGTATTTCCTTCAGGCTTTTACAATCGCGAGCACTGAGAATTTGGAGCTCACTCATGGAACCTTCTTGGAAATCAATCCGAGTAAGGGGGTTCCATCGATCACCAGCTCTGTCAAGTTACTCATGGGACTCAAATCTGCAATTCGTAGAGGTGACGCAGCTTCAAGTTCAAGAAAACCAACTTCTTCAGATTACCAAATGATCGATGTATAACGGCTAAATTAGAGCAACCTTCCAGAATAAGCCTTTCCAGCTGCATTGAAGCTGGAAATTCTGGTGTTTCAGTCAATTGGACACACCCAGTTAGTTTCAAAACTTTCAGTTTCTTGCCTGCAAGATAAAAAGGTAGACAGTAAAACGTTTAGCTCCTGGGAATTGCTCTGTAAAATAAAAAAGAAGTATGAAGCTAGTAAATTTATTCCATACTTTCTAAGCAGCTTCCAACCGCTCACTCTTTGTGGACCTGGCTCTCCGACAATCAAGAATCACCAACTTCTGCAAATTCAGATTTAGCCTTCGAACGTTATATTCTTAGGGCACCCTTGCCAGTCAAGCCACTGTAAGCTGGGAAAGACGGTCCCCAAATTTTCCCTGAATATCAGGCCTGATCCAGCTTAAGAAACCTCAAGTTTCTAAACCATCAAATTCATCACAATATAGACTAGTACGCTCTTCGGATCTGTCACCGAACTCGAGCCCAAGGGCTTAACATTACAGTACCTGTCAATCAAGCAAACCAAATTAACTTACAACAAAAGAGGAAAAAAAAAAAAAAAGAGAGAGGAAATGGAGCCGCCTTTTAAGCATCACACTCGACGAATAATGGAACGAAAGGGACCAAAACAGTATCAACTGGCATCTATAGAAGAAAAGATCTGGCACAGTGATCGCAGAAGCTACCTTCCTTCTTTTTAGCACACGCAGTGCTTCTTCTGGTCGTCGTAGCCTACTGCCAGGTTCCAGGTTTCTGTTCTCATTCTTTACCATTTCCCGGCCAAATTCTTCAATATTTCATGCATGCGTAGCTCATTATCCTCTCCGATTTCTATCAAAGACCCGGCTTTAAGAGCTAGAATTGATAGAGAAGGAATGTAGTTACAGTCAGCCCACATGTAATAGGGGATTCTATTGTCCTTTCCGACGAAGAAGCATGCTATATCAAGAAATATCTGCTTTTCATTCTTATTTAGGTTGTTATAGCTCTTCTCCAAGGCCGCTTGGACTTTGTCATTCGGAGCTTTTTCCAATGCAGTCAATGTTCGCTCCACGCTTTCTTTGAGTCTGCAGGGCAAAGAGATGATCCTACACCTGGAGCGCTAAAGGAAGCCCGCCAGTAGCAGCAACAATTTTTCTCGACAGTCTCTTGAATTTTCTCCGCTGGGAGAATCCGCTGCAAAAGCATGCCTACAGAATAACGTCAGAGCTTCACCTTTTTCCATCAGTCCGAGGGCAAAAGTCTCCGCACCATCGATGTTCTGAAGAACATCCGGTCTCTGGGATGTCACAATGACCCTGCTCCCCTGACCAAGCCAATCAAGCTTCCCGACTAATTTCTCGAGCTGTCATAATCTTTGACATCGTCAAGGAGGAGGAGGATCTTCATTCTTCTAACCTGCTCCGAATAAAAATCAGAGCTTGTCAGAACAATTGAACTTTTGGACATTTCCATCACGGAGGTCGGAAATTAGTTGTTTTGCACAGACAGGACGTCGTGTTCCTCGATGTTGGCTTGGATCTTCCCACAAAAGCTACGATCAGAATACAGATGACAAGTTGACTATAAAAACATATTTCGCCAGGACAGTCTTACCGACCCCGCTGATGCCAGATATCCCAACACTTTATACGTGTGTCCCCTATTTTAAACCGCTTGCCCATGCGGTGGTAGTCAACGTCCAGCTTCTCCATTAGGCCTTTCACATGAAGATCAACTTCCGACTAATTGTTCCGGCACAATTACGTCCTCTTGTTCAGCTTCTTTGAACTTGGTGGGATATTTCTCTATGAGATTGTCATGATCCCTGCAAATGTGAACGGTATAAAAAGGACAGGGAAGAGGAGGATTCAAAGCGTGATATAATGGATAGGATTCAAATCTAGTTAATCTCAACGCAAAAGTAGGGAAGATACATGAGAAAAGTAATTTCAGACCAGAGCGTGTCATGGAAATTACCCTTATTCTTTTTCATGGAGATGGTATCCTTTCATTTTCCCGATTCGACAGAGGGAGACTTCCAGGAACCAATGACCTTGCATCGATGCAGGAATCATTGTGCCACGGAAGGACCTTGAAAAAGGGCCCCTGCAGTGGCGTACATCCGACGGGTCAAAGTAGTAGAAGGTGGGGATGATGTGGCACTCTCGATCCTTGCACTTCAACATTCTCCAATTCCATGAGGAAGCTCTTGTGGACGCACCTAGTCCTCGGAGTATGAAGCACTATCGATATCATCGACTGTGGGCGGAATCGCGTTGATCAGCTCATCGTTTACCCTATCGGTTCCTTTGGCGGTCTTTCTCATAGCCCTATAAAGACGTCGATGCCAGCACTCGTAACTTCATGTGCAGGGAATTTCTGCACAAAGTGCATGCCAGTAGTGTCCGGTCCTTGAAGCTCAGGAACTACTTCGGGAGGTGAGTCCTCCAGTCATGGATGAGGAAGGACTGGTAACAGGTCTTGGAGAAAACTTACGAAAGGCGCGCCGGTCGATAGTAATTGCACGTCCTTCGAACTCGACCATCCGCGCATTTATAGGAACAGCTTGTTTGGTTTTTGGGGAGAAATCGACTGTGACTGGTCGGGGGAATTGGCGCTTGATGTCTTTTTGGTTGAATGGTCAAGCGCCATCTGAACCGAAAATTGTCGTGCAAAAGTAATACATTTTAAGCAACAACATGATGGAGGACAGCGAAATGTCCCACGAAATGATTTATGAAACTGGAGCATAGGACGATCCAAAATCGGATTCTGTCACCACCTTACGATGGTTACACCAAATAGAGAGAAACACAGAGCAAAAAGTTGATCGTGGACGTCGTCTTGCTCGGTGCTCGGTTCAATTTTTTAGTAATTATATGCTAAACTTAAAAAAAAATATTAGGTAAATTTGTCGTGTTTGCACCCAAATTTTTCTAAATCCGCCTCAGCGATTAAGTCTGTTTGCACTTGCATGACATCACTGATAGTCTAGTCAATTGGAAAAACTATTTAATTCCAGGAAGAGGGAAGCTTCCTCAGCAGGACAGACCCGGACTGCCCGCCTGGACAATTCTTATGTTTAATGGCAAAAGCGGTTTGAATAATATTAAAAATAATGTTAATGTTTAAGCACAGTTAGTTGCAGTCTAAATTTAGTTATTGGTGCAATGTCAAAGAGGCATCTTGATTGTCATGGCGGGCATATAAGATGACCAAAGACAAAAGAAATAGCATAATTTATGGTGGGTTATTCTTTGATACCCCATTCCAAGTCAACAAGGAGTAAATGCTTCATAAAGAAAAGAGGAGTTACTTGTCGTGTGAAAATTTCAAGAATTGGAGAGGGTGTGCTTCAAGAATTCTGCTCTGTTACAATGCATGTTAGTTGATATAGTATCTTGGACTAATAAACTGTACCAATAAATAGAACAATTATGAAGGCATCTGTAAGATGGATATAGATAGCAAATGTGAGATCAGTTGTAGCAGAGAATTTGATATCCAATAAAAAGTAATTTCTCTCTCAGCATCTATGTCCTGCGTTCTACAATTTCAAAAGTCATCATTATTGGTTTTGGTTCCAAACATTTAGTAATCAGAGCTAGAATGAACATCACAAGTTCCGTTCAGTGGCAACTCCAACAGTTAAATAGAAGGAATTTCACCACCAACTAGTCCGTCCAAATGAAGGTTCTTTTCAAATTGCCAGATGTGTGTAATCTAATTGAAAATGGCTACAACAAAGGGCGTGATGCTAAAAGCATCGAGAGCTTAAAAGGAGAGAAAAGCTTCTTTCGTGGAGTTCTGAAAAAAAAAACAAAAAGACGTAAAGGAATGTATGCGATCTTCCAAGCTACGGAGAAACGAATTTGAAAAAGTATCTAACTGCAGACACTGCAAAAGTAGGTGGGATACTTTACAAAAATCTATACAAAGGCGATGTGTGTGTTTGACGGGTGCGGCTGCAAACAACCTCGAGGTGATTCGAGTCTTTATGCATGAATGACTTTAAAACTAATCTCAGCGTATTGTGATCGTATTGCAAATCATGTTAACTGATTGAAGCTTAATGGTGAAAAAACTCCACGATGTTTTATAAGTGTCATAGACAAA
>JAGVVM010008150.1:0-25796 GCA_019149425.1 Psidium friedrichsthalianum | reverse complement strand
AAAGCGTTTTAGATTTCGTAGAGATCTCCAACAAAACCTGAAAATCTACCCGTTTATACAGATTTCTAATTTTTTGGAATTTGAGACCTATCATGCGTACTTTAGAATTTAGAACCTATCATGTCATAGGTTTTAGGATCGGTTTCAGGTCCACATGTATTTTTAGTTGAACGATTGTAGTGAATAATTACATTTAATGACCACCACTTACTGCTAAAATCCACTAATCATAACTCATATTTAGACATACGAAAAATATGGAAACATCAACAAAGTAAAAGTTTCTTTGATAAAGTGGTTCTGGATTACATACTCATCATCAGACATCGTGAAATACCACAGGATAACGCAAAGACGTATACCAAATATATATAAACTTGCTCCAGGTTCCGGCTCCGGTTCCAAGTTCCGCCTACTGAGAACCTAGAAACTACCTGTAAGAATAGGTCCTTTAATTTTTAGAATATAGAACCTACCCTCCATATGCTAGAACTGAAAATCGATCGGTTCCCACCTGTTTGGTTCTTCAGGTCTCAGGTTCTACATTGGAACCAATTATGAGGCATGATGGCGTTTGATTAGAGTGAGGCACAATGCGGGTCATAAAATAGTCTCTTAGGGCGCGCATGATAACACTTATGCTTTAGAAATCAATTTCTAGCGAAAATTCGATTTTTCTACTTTTAGAGAGAAGTAAGTTTTCTCTTCTTCTTTTTTTTACTTCTTTAAGGTGTTTCGAAGTAAAAAAATACTCCAGAAGTAGAAAAATGATGTTGTTTAACCAAATAAATTTCTGTTTCAGAAGTATTGTCATGCATGTCCTTAAATTATCTCATTAGGTACTTTGACTTAATCACATATTACGCGAATAATACACATGACATAAATAGTTGTCAAGCCATCAATGTAACAACAATAATGTCATCTTGATAGTTCCTTTTTATTTTTATATTAAAAAATATTCGCAAGATAATTGTTATCATAATATTGATTGCTCACTATTAAGTACGCTAATCTAAATTTGATAATTGTTGTATAATTATTATTCCAGTCATATTATGTACTATGTAGCAAGTAATATGTATAGTCATGATTATCACTTCCGTGCTCCTTCTTATACTTCCTTTGGAAATATTCCCCTTTGCATCTCTCCCTCCCAAATTTTCAATAAAGAAGCCCCACTCCCTAAGGGGCCCCTATCTGATCTGAAAGAAGAGGAAAGTATCTCAATTTATGACAAGTCGGGTCTGATGACTATTCTCCACTAACCACAAGGATATAAGGACTATATTTCATCTCCGATGCCATTGCTGGAGTGATGGACACATGCTTCTTGGTACCGATTCATATGGAATTAGCACGACCCCACGATCACATTGTTAAATATAGATAATACATGAATAGCAGTTACAAAATGATAATTACTTATACTAAAACATTTTATTTCAGCATAATCACATGTTATGTGCTTACTTTTCTTCATAATCATATCTAAATTCCTATAATGTAAATAGATAGTTGGCATGATAGACTGTGTATCTAATTATCTATATGGATATCAATATCATGAATCATGATTTACTATTAGAGTGATAAATATTATATTCCCTCTAATTTTAATTTTAAGGATGTTTTTGGAAACTTTTATGCCGCCCTTTTCTTATGACATGCGTCTTTGGTGGTGTCGAACGGTTGTACTCAAACCAAACAACTCAATAGCTATTACCTTACAACTTTGTTCAACTGTAGCAACCAAAACGGACCGTAGAATCGAGAGGTGAAGCCATAGTCAAAGCCAAGCAATGAGCCAAACCTAAGCCACGGGCAGAGCGAGCCAGGATTTGTCCGAGCCCTCGAAAAGTAATAGGCCGGATGGCTGGAGTTTCATTAGCGTGAGGCGCGATGCGGGTCTTAAAATAGTCTCTTTAAGCTAATTCATTACGTAAAAAACAAAAACAAAACTACAAGACTACGTAGACATACAATAAGCATAAAATAGTTCTAGTAGTACCAATCTCGAGGCTAACTGAGGCTAGAAAAGGGAGCAACCAGCTCCAGCAAGGCCCCACTAATTAAACCTGATCACGTATTTTTCTAATCACTCTCGTCTCACAAGATCGTCTAATCCCACACCAGAAAAACACACCCCACATCAACATCGTGGCCCCGACCTCAAATTCCGCCGATTCTCTTGACCTTTTGCTCAGTTGAATATTCAAGAAAATTACGATTGGACTAATAAGCCTAGTCCCACAAATCTATGTATCGATCGAGTGTGTGAATGAATCGGTGCATGTAGTGTGAAAGCCGTTTTCAAGCTGGAAGACAGATTCAGAGAATTTCCGGCGTCATTTTCACGAACATATTATTAATTTGATGGGATAGTGGCACACACGGCCCCTGAATTTTGGTCCAATGTGTCATGTGGTCCATAAATTAAGGGATAATATTGAATATTCTCATATAATTTAGAAATTAAATATTAAAAATTCAAGGATCACAATGGGTATTGGCCATTCCTATCATGCTTCCTTACTTTGATAGAGACGAAACGAGAGGTGGACAAGTCCACGGAGACATGGTTTTGCCAATTTTTCCTCCGGTCCAAAACGGCATCGTTCTCAATCCTCAGACAGGTCCAAAAGGAACGCCCCCCCGACTTTTGCCGGCCACTTTTTCATTGTCTGGTCTTCCCTCGTCGTTTTCACGGACTATTCCGAGTTCCGCCAAGATCGGTTGGTCCGTGCTCGCTTTCCGAACATGAATCACGCAATAACGGTGGAGCGCGCGTTCGCTCGCGAACCCGAATCGTATCGCACGAGCTTTCAAACACGAAACGCTCCCGAACCAATCGACCAGAACAGCCAACAGAATGTTTTTTTCCTTTGTCTTTTTTTTATTCGTTGGCCACGGAAAACATCAAGTAAATGAGTCAAAGGAATCCAAAATGTGTTAGAATTTTGTCTGGGCATCTTTTATTGGGTTCACAAGATGCAAAAATAATAATAATAACAACAATTAATATAATAAATCAGTATGAGTCCAAAAGATTCATCCCTAAACAGCTGTTCTACAGGTCCACGGCTATTATCCTAAGCTGAGAAAATGGTCGCGTCAATGGGAACCAGACGGCACGGAGATGCAATGCGAGAAGGCCATTGCTTGGGAAGCAAAGCTGAGTACTGTCTGTGAGCGCGAGTTATGCGGTCTGAGCTTATAAAGCTCCCTCCCTCGTTCCCAACGCTGGCGGGCGATTCAAAACGACCGCCGTCTTCTTCACCTCTCTCCGCCGCAGGAGAATCTCCGGCCGCTGATGAGCATTCCCCTCTCTCTCCCCGTCTCTCTCTGAGCACCGAGCAACGCGACGACGAAGCTCGAAGCGCGGGTAAGTTTGAAGCCTCGCCATGGGCTGCCCTGTCTTTGTTTCACTTTTGAGCTTGAGACGATGACCTCGCCAAGCGTTTCAGTTTTGTTCTGTTCTGCTGTTCTCTTCTTCGGCGAGCTGTTGGTCGAGAGTTGCAGATCCTATAAGCAAATGAGATGCGCTGTCTTACGTCAGTCATGGTCAGTCAAGGACTCGTGGTTGACTTTCCCGGTTCTTGAGCTTTGAGTTCTGTGAACGCTCGTGGGTCGTTTCCGGCCACATCTTGAGCTGATCACTGTAGCTGGGTTGAACCAGCGGGATGAATTGTGTGGGCGCGCTCTTGATTAGCCGACTTCCACGATCACACGGAAGTTCCTTCCCGCTGCAAACTCTTGAGAGAATAGTAAAAGATCTACAATACTTGTGCTGACTGGATTATGCTCCATTAGCCCAATCGCCATTGTTTAGAAAGTCAAATTAGAGCGTCTGATCTTCATCGTCCCCTTTATGTGGCCATAAATGCTGGTCACGAGCATCGGGAGTTAGGGTGCTAGCATCGAGCAATTCAAGTTCGCTTGCCGGCGAAATTGTGATATTGGTATTGAAGATTCTCGTGGTATTGTTTACATTTACTTGGTTATTTATGCAGGTTTCGACTTGTGATTATGTCGGGCATAGTTAGTTATTTACGCTTGTTATGCTGGACTGGATTGGATTGGGATAACTATTTGCATTCTTCCAGATCTGCCTCTAAAGTTGTAGAACTTTGCCGTTTTGTTTCATGAGTTATGGTGCTGTTTGGTGGTCCATTTCCAAGATTAGGATCAGGATTAAGAAATATATGAACCGATGCGGTAGACCGGAACAGAATGAATTTTTACTTCACGAGTCCGCCCACCTTAAAAAGAGCATAAATTTTCATTGCCTTAGTGAATTTTGAAGTGGCGAACCTGACCACGGTTCTCGATTTGTCACTCTTTCACAAATGGAACTTTGGTGATTTCGCCTTTGTGGAGATATGAAGGCAGAAAGACTTATGTGAATCGTGCTTCTCTACTGCAGCCTGAAGACGTTATAGCTTCCGCAACCATTTTTCGAGAAGCCAAATCGAGACGAATCAAAGTAGGGACGAGAATCGCCAAAACCACATGGGGGAAGAAGATGTTTACACGAAAGATGGAACGGTGGACTACAAAGGCGACCCTGCCAACAAAGAGAAAACTGGAAGATGGAAGGCCTGCCCCTTTATTCTAGGTACTTCTCACAACCACTTCCTTAAAGAGCTCAATTGAACATTACTATTAACAGAAAGAATATGCTTATGTTATCTTTGTCTTGTCAATAGGCAACGAATGTTGTGAAAGGCTGGCATACTATGGCATGAGCTCCAATCTGGTGCTTTACTTTAAGCTACGCTTGAATCAACACAGTACAACCGCTTCCAACAATGTTTCAAACTGGGGAGGAACGTGTTATATCACTCCTTTGATTGGAGCTTTTTTCGCCGATGCCTATCTAGGGAGATATTGGACTATAGCATGGTTCTCGATGATCTATGTTATCGTAAGTCGCATTTACTTAGTTTTTCCTCATCTGAATACTTGATAATCAACCCTGCGCAGTTTGTGCTGCACAAACGAGGGGTTCCACATTTCTTTGTTGAACATTCACAAATTTTGCTTGTTAGATCAAAATTTTACAATCAAAAGATTCAGCAAGCTTTGTTTACTACGTCATTATACACAGGGGATGACACTGCTGACGCTCTCAGCATCAGTCTCTGGACTAAAGCCGAGCTGTACAGGGAAAGATAATTGCCACGCTACAAATATCCAAAGCGCGGTGTGCTTTATAGCACTCTATCTGATAGCCCTGGGGACTGGAGGGATCAAGCCTTGTGTCTCATCCTACGGAGCCGATCAATTTGACGATGCTGATGAAGCCGAGAAGAAACACAAGGGTTCTTTCTTCAACTGGTTTTATTTCTCAATCAATATAGGCGCACTCGTTGCGTCCTCTGTTTTGGTCTATATACAAGACAATGTGGGTTGGGGATTGGGTTTCGGCATTCCAGCGGCTGCAATGGCAATTGCAGTATGTACTTTCTTTTCGGGCACGCGCCTTTATCGTAACCAAAAACCCGGAGGGAGCCCCCTCACGCGCCTCTGTCAGGTGTTGGTGGCATCCTTCAGAAAATATCGAGTGGAAGTACCAGCTGACAAGTCTCTACTGTATGAGACAGCAGATGCCGAGTCCTCAATCAAAGGAAGCCGCAAGCTTGATCACACCCGAGATTTGAGGTTGGTCCTTCAAATTGCGTTTGTGTGATTGCTCTGTTCAACCATGCTTAGATCCGGATTCCTCAATTTGTTCAGGTTAAATTAGTCAGTCACCTGAGTTGGTGGTAAGTGAGCAGTCCCAATTTCATGATTGTCAGTTCCAAGGTTATACTGCTGTTTATGAGAGACAGTTTGGATACAAATTCTAACTCTCATCCATTACATCCATCACAGTTTAATTATGTTAGGATGCTTTACATTTCAAGAAATCCTTCAGCACACTCGCTTGTCCTAACATCAATTTCTTCGCATTTTCTAACCCTGTAGTTTCTTTGACAAAGCTGCTGTCGAAACACAAACCAATCACATCAAGGAACCTGTGACTCCATGGAGGCTGTGCACCGTCACCCAAGTGGAGGAGTTGAAGGCAATCATACGGCTGCTTCCTGTATGGGCCACCGGAATCATGTTTGCTACTGTGTACAACCAGATGAGTACATTGTTTGTTTTACAAGGCAATACTATGGACCCTCATGTTGGAAACTCTAGTTTCAAAATTCCAGCAGCCTCTCTCACCATCTTCGACACCCTCAGTGTCCTATTCTGGGTCCCTATATACGACCGCATCATTGTTCCAGTGGCACGGAGATTCACCGGTCACAAAAGTGGTTTGACCCAACTGCAGAGAATGGGGATCGGCCTCTTCATATCCATCTTCGCCATGATATCGGCAGCAATACTGGAGGTGTTTAGACTTAAGATGGTAAGGAGGCATGACTACTACAACTATGAGTATGTACCCATGTCGATATTCTGGCAGGTCCCCCAGTACTTCCTCATCGGTTGTGCAGAAGTGTTCACGTTCGTTGGGCAATTGGAGTTCTTCTACGAGCAAGCACCCGATGCCATGAGGAGCATGTGCTCTGCTCTCCAGCTCACCACAAATGCACTCGGAAACTACTTGTGCTCGCTCCTTGTGACTATTGTCACAAGAATTAGTACGAGACACGGGAAGCTGGGATGGATACCGGATAATCTGAACTACGGTCACCTCCATTACTTCTTTTGGCTCTTGGCGATCCTCAGCGTGATCAACTTGGGAGCTTTTCTCTTGGTAGCGAGGTGGTACACGTATAAGAAGGCAGTGGGGACGCTCCGCTGAAAGTCTCTTCCAGTCCAAAAACTCGTTTCCACGGTGATCTCATCTTTGTTAAAGTCGACTTTAACAGATGTCTTGATTGGCATCTGCTTTCTCTGGTTCAAGCTAAAAGAATGGCCTGCTTGAAGTGCGTAGTATCTACTTTCTGTTGTGTGCATGAAAGAACAATTCTGTGCAGGTTCTCAATCGCTTGACGTCTGTGTCTTTGTGTAATCTAAGAAACAAAAATGAAAGTGAAAGTAAAAGTATAACGCAATCTATTTTCTCGTGTTTTCTTTTCACGTTGGATTGAGCTAAAGTGCCAGGCAAAAATTGCTTTTCCCTCCGACGGTCCTAGTTGCTCAGCCTTTTCTATGCTTTAACGTAAGTAAGTTGGGTTCATGTCGTAACAATTATTCAAATGTTTTTGAGGCATCAGTCCTGGGGTGGACCCGACAACAGACGACGCGAAACAACGATCAGATTGTTTTTTTCTGTCCTTGCAGGAGCTGACCCTGTGCATTTTCAAGCCTCAGTTCCTCCTATTATTTTTTCTCAGAAATGAGCAACATACAAAGCTCGACCCTAGACCCCAAAATTCTAAACTCCACATTTGCTAATTGGGCCAAAAACATAAGGCCCATCAATTTGTTTTTGGTCTATACATGCAACAAAAAGAACCATCTTTGCGTAAACAAAATTGTTAAATATCACAAGCGAAAGCAAAATTCAACTGGGCTTGGGTGGGGTACACCAGGCAAGGGCTGTAGTGCAACACCAGAACGACACGCGAGAGGCCCAATAGCAGGCTACTGTAGCGGCCTCTCCCCGTAGAAAAACAAATTTAAGATCATGTGGAACGGTGGCCCTCATATCAAATATTAAACCGTTGAGAACGTACGCTACATTTGATCTTAAAGGCAAAGAAAGGTATGCTTTTGAAGGCTGCCTCGCCTCCTCTTTTGTCGCCTGCTCTAGTCCGCGACTCTTTTAGCATTCCCTATGTGGGACTCCTTTTCATGGTTTTTATTCGCAAGAAAGAAGAACAATAGCAAACTCAGAAGACTCGTGAAAGAATCAGTGGAGTTGAGATGAGAGACAACTGAGAACATGTTGGCGGTTCGAATATGGCGGCTAATGATTTTGGTTCAGAGTTCGAGTCCAATTCTTACCAACAAAGATATTGCAATCAATTGGCTTAGAAAAGCAATCGATCTGTGTGTTGCCTGTTGGTGGCGGTGGAACAACAATCATCTGCTTACCAATGAGAAAGAGAACAGAGGGAAAACTCGAAAATCTAGAAATGCGAGGCTTTGTGTGAAGCAAGAATCCATGGTCCTATTACTCCTGCTCTTTCATTGTTACCATGCGAGAGAGCCCAAGAGATGATAAAATACCGCCGATTAAACAGAACCGTTGTGGGTTCATTGAATGGCTCCATATGTTTTGCATTTTAAAGCTTGAACTGGTCTAGTGATATCGTTGGTTTGAAGCTAATAGTCCAGATTTTGGACCTGAGAGTTGCAAGGATTGCGAGCGCATGGTCACGGTTCTTTAGTGAACATATGGAGCTAGTCACATATTTCTCTTCCTCAGAGCCTCGACATTGCCAAAGGTGTTGGCTATTTTTCAGCAAGGGTAAACTCCACAACAGGCTCCTGCAACTGCACGCAGTCACACAGATACCCGGTTAGGGAAAAAGGGTAATATTATTGGGCGATCGGCAATGCTGTGTTGGGGTTTAGGTCAAGTCGCTTGAAAGATGATTAAGGCTTGAAGACAAACCCAACGGCAGGGCTGTGCACTCAAGGAACTGAGAACTTGGAATGACTTAATGAGCATCGCTGGTAATAAGACAGTTGCCAGCACCTTCTTAGGAGACAGCTGCCAAGTGAGACATACACATGTTTTAGGGGCCATTTGTCTTAATATTCCTCGTAAGATTTTTCCAAGTAGGCTTACTTTAATTGAAATTTTTTATTTACGGTTTTATGGATTGTTCTGTTAAGGTAAGATATAGAGATTCTTAATTGATTTAATATGAGTTGGTTAGTATGGGTCGAGTTAGGCCCGGCCCATGATGAGAGGGCCTGCGGCTTGAAAATCTATAAATAGCGCTCAAATTCCTTATCTACCCTCTGACGCACAAATGAACTCACAAAAAGGAAGAAGGCACCCGTTCGTGAGTGGCACTCTCATTCGGCCAGTGTTTCAAGAGAGAATGTGGGGAAGCGCTTGGGTTCTGAATGGTCCTCATTCCGCATTGAGTTTCGACGCATTCCAAATAAGATACACAACATTTCTCTCTCTTTTCCTATGTAATTTTTCATATTCTGGTTATGATGATCAATTGGGCGTGCCACATTTAGACTTACGTTTGGAATTGGAGCTACCTAATTGAGAATTGAAAAACATTCTATTTTGACATGATTTTGAGATTTTCGTCCAGTAAAAACTAATTTGCTTACATATTTAGACTTGTCTTATCGATATGAGAAAAACGAGTGGTAGCACACCTCCAATGGAGGCTGGGAACGCCACATGCACCTCATGCACCATAGTGGAGTTGGCGCACCACGATCACCAGTGAATGTTACAGTTTTTCTATGTTTTGATTACATAGCCAAATAGGTCTTGTTGAGATGACCATTTAGAGTGGTCATACGCCGCTAGAGGACGCCGGAAGGCAGTCCATGCGCATGTCATGTATTCTAATGGCCATTTTCATGTTAAGAGTACACAATTGTATATCATGTATTCTAACCAAAGGTGATTACTTGATGATGCGTGTAACTCTTAGAGTGTGTACAACATATGGTTGCGATCAGAGTAACTAATTCCTAATGGTTCACACACCCAAAGGTGGTGATTCACATATATTGGAATATGTCCTCATGATCACTGTCATGCGGAAAGTCTACAACTGCATGTCATGTATTCTATCCAAATGTGTTACATGATGATCCATGTAACCCTTAAGATGTGTGAGTAGATGGATTATATGGTTTCAAGTTACACAGTACTCACATGATGCTAATTATATATGGGCCGTAAATTATTGATATTCTTTGTAAAAGGCAACTACATTAGGATTGAGGTTCATACTAGTTCAAGTTTTAAGAAATAGGCAAAGGATTTTTCATTTGGGATGGAGTTTGTAGATATTTATATTGCTCTTGTTAAGAATTAGTCGACTGATCTCATTGAGATCATTGAGATCATTTGGAATCCTAGACAGCGCATTTTGCTACTTGAAAAAAGAGCAATAGGATTTGTTTGTTATCTATGAAGTGATCCATTCAGGAATACTTGAAAAATGTTTTGCCAACTAATTGCACTGCTAAACAAATGATGGAAGCTTTGGTGGCTAGGAACTGTATTTTGTCAAATACCAAGATTGGGAGACATCTGCAATATTTTTTCAACATATGACTTGATGGTTTTGGTGGATTTAGAGATTACATCATAAGGATGGTAGACCGAAAGAGTAAGAGGTATGAAAATTATACTTATAAAGGAAATCATGAAACTAACTGATCATTCTGATCGTTTGGGTTTTAAGAAAGCATCCTTTAAGAAGGATAGTGAACGCTGCTTCTTTTGTAAGAAGAAATGTCGCATAAAGTTAGACTACAATGAATTTAAAACTTCATTATCCAAGTGTGACAATATATGTAATGATTCTTTGGCATTGGTTTGTGAATCCAAGCTATAAGTAAGTCCCATTTGGTTCATAGTGGATAAATAGTGGTGCAACCAATCATGTTTCACATTCACCATATAGAATTTCATGAATCGAAGGAAGCTAAATTAGGATGAATCAGTGCTCACCATAGGAAACAACATTAAGTTGATGTTGAGTTTACGAGGGACGTAATTTTAAATCTAGATTTTGGATTAATTTTGATGTTAAGAAACACATTTTATACATCTTCATTTAGATGGAACATCGTTTCCACATCATGTCAGACATGTGTGATTACTCCTTTTAAATAAAGAACAATAGTATTTTCACGTTCTTTAATTCAAATACCGTTGGATGCTATAATATGTCCATGTATTGTATAGATTGTATTTAACTTTCAATGATATATACGTCACTCATACAGCTAAAAACATTATTTTCAAAAGCCTTCTAACTCATGAATAGTCTTATGCATTATGGCATAAACATCTTGGTGACATCTCTAAGGAAGAGTAGAAAGGCATATAAAGGCTCACATCCTATTTGCTCTTAAATGTGACCTAAAAAGTTGCGTAGACTGTTATAATGGTAGGATGACTAAGATAAAAAAGAAAACTACAGTACGAAGTTTTGACCTGTTAGAGGTCATTCACATTGACATCAGTGGACTTAATATGGCAACTTTTTATGGAAATATTCTATTTCATCATATTTATTAGAGAATATTCCCTATATGATTATCTGTACTTGATTTAAAAAAAGTCTAAATCTCTTGATAAGGTCAAGATTTTTCAGACTAAAGTCAAGAAATTGCTGGAAAAAGTAATAAACGTTGTCCAAATATGATTAAGGTGGTGAGTATTTTTGGCAGGCATGGCAATACTGGATAGATTAAAGGGTCATTCGCTAAATACTTGAAGGATTATGGGATGGTAGTTCAATTAATATGCCTTGAAGTCCTAATTAAAATGGTGTGACTAAAAGGCATAATTGCACCATTATGGATATAATGAGGAGTGTGATTAGTAGAACCAACTTACCTAACTTTCTATGGGGTGATGCTTTTGGAAGTAAATCGTGTTCTTACCAAAGATGTTTCCATTAACTTCTTCTGAGTTATGAAATGGACGTAAATCTAGCTTGAATGATCTTAAGGTTTGGGGATATCTTGCAGAAGTGAAGTAATATAATCCAACATTAAGTAAGTTGGACTGTACAACAATTCGGTGTTATTTCGTATATTACTTAGATCATTTGAAGGGGTATTATATATAATCACAGTGGAGGCACAATAATTGTTGAATTGCAAACAACGAAATTTCTAAAATTTGATATGGCTGAGTAGGGTAACTACTCACAAACTGTTGAGAATATCGATATGGTGGGACTATGGCGTCGATTTCTCTACCTATAAAGATAATCGTGGAGCCTCCTACACCGTAAATTGGGCCATTGGGGTTCAAAATCCTGTTGTTAAGACAAATCCTGATGAAGTTTCTCAAGCTCTACAGGTGCATGATGAGGTTGAAGTAACTTCACTTAAAAGATCTATTAGATGGAAATGATCGGCTATACCATCGGACTATGTAGTCCATTTGGCAGAGCATGACTATAAATCTGCTGTTTAGTTGGTCTAGTGACTTATATAGATTTTTTTCCTTATCCTCAGTTAGATCTGTGGTTGGATGTGATAAAAGGCAAGATGTAATCTATGAAAAATAATGGTGTTTGGGAGCTTGTTGAATTGCTTAAAGGTCACAAGCCCATTGGCCACAATTGCATAAGAATAAAATAGACTCCAAAGGAAAGATTGATAAGTTTAAAGCCAGACTGGTAGCCAAAGGTTTCACTTAGAGAGAAGGAATAGATTATGAAGGAATTTTTTTATCGTCTATTATTCTAAAGATTCTTTTAAAGTGATCATGGAATTAGTAACTCATTTTGATATAAGTTAAACCAAATGGATGTTTGAAACTACCTTTTTAAATGGAAACCTTATTAAGGAAGACTATATAGTGCAACCCGAAGGCTTTGCAGCTGATGATTCAGGTAAGCTTGTGTGTAAACTGAAAAGTCCATTTATGGTCTAAGCAAGTTTCTGGACAATGGTCTTGAAGTTTCATAGTATTATTACTTTGTTTGGTTATTTGAGAATATAGGAGATTAGTGAGAAGAATATTATCTTCCTAGTGCTTCATATAGATAATATCTTGCATGTGAAGAGTAATCTTGGATAACTGCTTGAGACAAAGCAAATGTTGTCAAAGCGTTTTAAAGGACCTTGATAAGGCATCTTTCATCCTAGGCATTCGAGATTCCACATGGATCGTTCTCGCTATTATTGGGCTTTGTCTCAGAGGCATATATTAATTATATTTTGAAAAGATTCAGTATATGGCACTATAAGATAGGAATTGAAACTGTCATTAAGGGTGATAAATTGAATTTGTTACAGTATCCTCATACAGATAATGAGAAAGCCCAAAGAAGGAATGTACCATATGCTAGTGGACTCACAAGCATCATGTATGCTCAAAGTTTACACTAAACTAGACACTGCTTTTGCAAATGAATTTCTTGGTGATATAAATCAAATCCATGACACGGTAATTGGGTAGCTGCCTAGAAGGTTTTAAGGCACTTAAGGAGGACAAAGGACCTGTAGCCATAAGGATATTCGATACAAACCTTGCTGGTTGTCAGGATGACTAGAAGTTAATCATCTTATGTTAGCAGGAGTGCAGTATCATGGACAATTGAGAATGAAAATTTATATCATCCTCTACAATGCAAGCAGAGTTTTATAGCATGAGTTTCAGTCGCTACTTAGTTATATGGCTTAGGACCCTCATTAAGAAGTTATCATATTTGATTTTGTGAATAGATTTATATAGTTTATATTATAATATGCTTTGTAGTATTGTTTATTAACAACAATAGAGGTCTCAAGGGGTTCAAACATATGATAGTCAAGTTTTTTATTATAAAGGAAAAGGTTAAGAATGGTGACATTGTAGTAGAGCATATTTTCACAGATAATATGGTTGTTGATCCACTAACAAAAGATCTTCACCCTAAAGCATCATGAGATGCTGTTATGACATGTCATTTGCATGGGCTTAAAAAGCATCATGAGATACTATTGTTCAGTG
Organism: Psidium friedrichsthalianum; assembly: GCA_019149425.1. NCBI lineage: Eukaryota > Viridiplantae > Streptophyta > Magnoliopsida > Myrtales > Myrtaceae > Psidium > Psidium friedrichsthalianum. The sequence continues at coordinate 12,178 of JAGVVM010008150.1, read as the reverse complement.
AGAGTTGTTTTGTTTTGCTCTCTAATAAAGTTTACATTTATGTTTGTTACATTTATAACATTTAGATATGTATCAATTCCTTTGCATGCAATAAAGTGCTTATGAATGGGTTGATGATGAATACATATTTCTGGTGAAAATCCAAGGTATGTGTAAACCTTGAGTAAATGCTAGGGGAATTTAGTTATTAGCATTGAGTATATATCTTGTTACACATAAAGTAAAATTAACTATAAGGACAACATGTGTAGGTTCCTTTGAACCATAAAGAATATTCTCTAGTGGCGCATCAAGTTTCGTAAACACATAAGAAGAGAGAATGTGACTAACAAAAGGGATGACACATAAAGAATCACTATTTTGTTAGATGTTATCCATTTTCCACAATACTATATTGAATCCATATCAGTAGAGTTAAAAGCGTTCGTGACCATGGAAAGCTTTGTGTCTATTAATGCAGTTACCGCAATGATTCGGTGTTTGAGACTTTATGGGGTCGAAATGACTATTAAGAATATCTCTAGATCAAGCATAAAGGTGCGTACATACAGTATAGTTTCAATTAATATAACCCAAGTGGGAGAATGTAAGAGTTTTTCTATGTGGGCTCACATTAATTAAAAAATTGTTATTTATCCTTTACTGGTTGGTTTAATAAGGTAAGATATAAGAATTCTTAATCGGTCTAATATGAGCTGGCTAATGTGGGCTAAGTTAGGCCTACCTGTGATGAGAGGAAAACGGTAGAAACTCTATAAATAGCATTCAAGTTCCTCCTCTACCCTTTGATGCACAAATGAACTCACATAAAGGAAGAACACGCACATTCATGAGTGACACTCTCGTTCGGCCAATGTTTCAGAGAGGAAATAGAGGGGAAGCGCTTGGGTTCCGAATCATCTCTGTTCCGCATTGAGTTTTGACAATTCCAAATTAGGTACCACGGCATCGTCTCTTCTATCATGTGTCGTTTCATATTCTGATTGTAGCAATCAATTGGGCATGCCGCATTCATGGCTTGCATTCCTTGCTTTGACAGAGAAGAGGCGAGAGGTGGTAGAGTCCACAGAGAAATGGTTTTGCCGTTGTTCTCCTGTCCAAAACGGCATCATTGTCAATCCTCAGACAGGTCCAAAAAGGACGTCCCCACTTATCGGCCACTTCTTGATTGCCTGGTCTGCCCTCGTCATTTTCATGGACTAGTCCGAGTTCCGCCAAGATCGGTTGCTTCCATGCTTGTTTTCCGAACATGAATCACACAATAACGGTGGATCGCGCGTTCACTCGCGAACCTGAATCGTATTGTACGAGCTTTCAAACCCGAAACGCTCTCGAATCACTGGAAGAGATCAGCCAACGAGTGTTTTTTCCTCGTACTTGTTTTTTTCTTTGTTCTTTTTTTTGCCCTCGGAAACATCAAGTAATGAGTCAAAGGAATCCAAATTATGTAAGAATATACTCTGGGCATTTTTTATTGGCAACATAGTGACCTAATTGACGGAATCCGAAACGATTGATGACAGTGACCAGGGCAAACAGAATGTGGTGGCGTCAAAGGAAACCAGACGTCACGGAGACGCAATGCGCAAGCGATTGCCTAAGCTTAATATATTAAATATGAGTCCAACAGATTCATCCCTAAACAGCTGTTCTACAGGTCCACAGTTATTATCCTAAGCTGAGAAAATGGTCGCGTCAATGAAAAACAAGACGGCACGGAGATGCAATGCGAAAAGGACATTGCTTGGGAAGCAAAGCTGAGTACTGTCTGTGAGCACGAGTAATACGGTCTGAGCTTATAAAGCCCCTCGTTCCCAAAGCTGGTTGGCGATTCAAAACGACCACCGTCTTCTTCACCTCTCTCCATCGCAGGAGGATCTCCAGCCGCTGATGAGCATTCCTCTATCCCTCTCCGTCTCTGTCTGAGCACCGAACAACGGGACGACGAAGCTCGACGCGCGGGTAAGATTGAAGCCTCGCCATGGGCTGCTCTGTCTTTGCTTCACTTTTGATCTGAGACGATGACCTCGCCGAGCGTTTCGGTTTCTTTCCGTTTCGCTGTTCTCTTTTTTTGGCGAGCTGTTGGTAGAGAGTCGAAGGCCCTGTAAGCAAATGAGCTGCGCTGTCTTACGTCAGTCATGGTCAGTCAAGAACTCGCGGGTTGACTTCCCGGTTCTTGAGCTTTGAGTTCTGCGAACGCTCATGTGTCGTTTCCGGCCACATCTTGAGCTGATCACTGTAAGTGGGTTGAACCAGCGGGATGAATTGTGTGGCCATAAATTAGAGCGTCTGATCTTCATCGTCCCCTTTATGTGGCCACGAACGCTCGTCACAAGCATCGGGAGTAGGGGTGCTAGTATAGAGCAGCACTTGAGCTCGCTCGCTGGCCAAATTGTGATATTGGTATTGAAGATTCTTGTGGTATTATTCACTTCTACTCGGTTATTCATGCAGGCTCGACTCGTGATTACATCGGGCTTCGTTAGTTATTACACTTGTTTTGCTGGATTGGATTGGAATAACTTTTTGCATTCTGCCATATCTGCCTCTGAAGTTGTAGTACTTTGCTGTCTTGTTTCACGAGTGATGGTGCTGTTTGCTGGTTCATTTCCAAGATTAGGATCGGATTAAGAAGTATATGAGCCAGTGCGGTAGACGGGACACGAATAAATTTTTACATCACGAGTCCACATTAAAAAGAGCATAGTTTTTCAACCACTTCGTGAAATTTGAAATGGTGAACCTGACCACAGTTTGTCAATTTGTCGCTCTTTCACAAATGTAACTTCATTAATTTCGCCTCTGTGGAGAAATGAGGGCAGAAAGGCTTTATGTGAATCGTGCTTCTCTACTGCAGCCTGAAGACATTATAGCTTCCGCAACCACTCGTGAAGAAGCAAAATTGAGACGAATCAAGCAGAGACAATAATCACCGAAACCACATGGCGGAAGAAGATGTTTACACAAAAGATGGAACGGTGGACTACAAAGGCGACCCCGCCAACAAAAAGAAAACTGGAACATGGAAGGCCTGCCCTTTTATTCTAGGTACTTCTCACAATCACTTCCTTAAAGAGCTCAAGTGAACCTTGTTATTCACAGAAGGAATATGCTTGTGTTATCTTTGTCTTATCAATAGGCAATGAATGTTGTGAAAGGCTGGCATACTATGGCATGAGCTCCAATCTGGTGCTTTACTTTAAGCTCCGCTTGCATCACACAGTACGACCGCTTCTAACAATGTTTCAAACTGGGGAGGAACATGCTACATCACTCCTTTGATTGGAGCTTTTATCGCCGATGCCTATCTTGGGAGATATTGGACAATAGCATGCTTCTCGATTATCTATGTTTTCGTAAGTCACATTACACATCTTTCCTCTTGAGTACTTGATAATCAACCTGCACTGTTTGTGCTGCACCAATTAGGGGTTTGTTCAACATTCACAATATATCTTACCAACTAGAACTGATAGCATTCTTTTTACAATCAACTAAGATTCAGCAAGTTTTACTTATTATATCATGATTCACAGGGGATGACACTGCTGACGCTGTCGGCATCAGTCCCGGGGCTAAAGCCGAGCTGTACATCGAAAGATAATTGCCACGCTACGAACATACAAAGCGCAGTGTGCTTTATAGCACTCTATCTCATAGCCCTGGGGACTGGAGGGATCAAGCCTTGTGTCTCATCCTACGGAGCCGATCAATTTGACGATGCTGATGAGGTCGAGAAGAAACGCAAGGGTTCTTTCTTCAACTGGTTTTATTTCTCAATCAATATAGGCGCGCTCATTGCAGGCTCTGTTTTGGTCTATATACAAGACAATGTGGGTTGGGGGTTGGGTTTCGGCATTCCAGCAGCTGCTATGGCAATTGCAGTATGTACTTTCTTTTCGGGCACACGCCTTTATCGTAACCAAAAACCCGGAGGGAGCCCCCTCACACGCCTCTGTCAGGTGGTGGTGGCGTCCTTCAGAAAATATCGAGTGAAAGTACCGGCTGACAAGTCCCTACTGTATGAGACTGCAGATGCCGACTCTTCAATTAAAGGAAGCCGCAAGCTTGATCACACCCAAGATTTGAGGTTAGTGCTTCAAATTGCGTTTGTGTGATTGCTATGTTCAACCATGCTTAGATGAGGATTCCTCAATTTATTCAGGTTAAATTAGTCAGTCACCTGAGTTGGTTGAAAGTGAGCAGTCCCAACATATTTCTTAATTGTGCAGCACAGATTGTATCAATTGCATAACTGTTAGTTCCAGGTTATGCTGCTGTTTATGTGAGGCAATTAGGATACAAATACCTACACTGATCCACACGAAAGAAAATAAAATAAAACTCCGATCTGCAACTCTCAAGAGAGTAGCTATATTCTTCAAATTCCAAGAAATCCCTCAGCACACTCGCTTGTCCTAACGTTAGTTTCTTTGCATTTTCTAAATCTGCAGTTTCTTTGACAAAGCTGCTGTGGAAACACAAACCGACCACATTAAGGCGAATCCATGGACGCTGTGCACTGTCACCCAAGTGGAGGAGTTGAAGGCGATCATACGGCTGCTTCCTATATGGGCGACCGGAATCGTCTTTGCTACTGTGTACAACCAGATGAGTACTTTGTTTATTTTACAAGGCTATACTATGGACCCTCATGTTGGAAACTCCAGCTTCAAGATTCCAGCAGCCTCTCTCTCCATCTTCGACACCCTGAGCGTCATATTCTGGGTCCCTATATACGACAGCGTCATTGTTTCAGTAGCAAGGAGATTCACGGGTCACAAAAGCGGTTTCACCCAACTGCAGAGAATGGGGATCGGCCTCTTCATTTCCATCTTAGCCATGATATCGGCAGCAATGCTAGAGGTCGTTAGACTTAAGATGGTAAGCAGGCATGACTACTACGGTTCCAAGTACGTACCGATGTCGATATTCTGGCAGGTCCCCCAGTACTTCCTCATCGGTTGTGCAGAAGTGTTCACGTTCATCGGCCAATTGGAGTTTTTTCTACGAGCAAGCGCCCGATGCCATGAGGAGCATGTGCTCCGCTCTCTCACTCACAACAAATGCACTCGGAAACTACTTGAGCTCTCTCCTCGTAACTATTGTCACAAGAATTAGTACAAGAGACGGGAAGCTGGGATGGATACCAGACAATCTGAACTACGGTCACTCCATTACTTCTTTTGGCTGTTGACGGTCCTCAGCGTGCTCAACTTGGGAGCTTATCTCTTGGTAGCAAGGGGGTACACCTACAAGAGGGCGGTGGGGACACTCCGCTGAAAGCACAGGTCTCTTCCAGTCCAAAAACTTGTTTCACATGTGGATCTCAGTTTGTTTGCGACTTTAAAAGATGTCTTGGTCGGCATCTGTTTCGTTGGTTCAAGCTAAGAAGGGCCTGCTTGAAGTACGTAGTTTCTACTTTCCGTAGTGTGCATGAAAGAACAATTCTGTGCAGGTTACCAATTGCTTCGTTGTGTCATTGTGTAAACTAAGAATCGATGGAAGTGAAAGTAAAGGTATAACGCAATCTATTTTCTCGTGTTTTCTTCTCACGTTGGATTGAGTTAAATTGGCAGGCAAAATTGCTTTTCCCTCCAACAGTCCTAGTTACTCAGCCTTTTCTATGCTTTAACGTAAGTTGAGTTCATGTCGTAACAATTAATCAAATGGTTTTGAGGCATCAGTCCTGGGGAGGACCCGACAACAGACGACACGAAACAACGATCAGATTGTTTTTATGTCCTTGCACGAGCAGACCTTGTGCATCTTCAAGCCTCAGTTCCTCTTATTATTTCTTCTCAGAAATGAACGACATACAAAGCTCGGCCCTTGACCCCCAATTCTAAACTCTACATTTGCTAATTGAGCCCAAAAACAAGAGACGTCAATATGTTTTTGGTCCATACATGCACAAAAAGAAACATTCTTTGAGTGAAAAAAATGTTAATTATCACAAGTGAAAGAAAAATTCAATAGGGCTTGGTGGGGTGGCGCCAGGCAAGGGCTTTAGCGCAACTGAGAAACTGGTGCAAATGCTAACAGTAGAATCGAGATAATGGTGGAGCCCAAAACAGAAGTGTAGACATCTTTCTCAGTTCACCCATCTAAGGGATTTTAATCCAAGAACAAAGCAATCATTTACCAGTACTTTCTTCTAATTCAGTCAAGATACAACATGGGAACCAAAACGATCAAAAACTCGAGGACGAGATCGGATACCTTTTTGCCTTCTCAAAATCGAAAAATTGCTCTCCAGTGGCCTCTCTCGTTGATTTCCAACCCTGCCAAACCATTTAACATTGTCAGGAAACCACAAAAGAGAAACAAGGGAGGCAATGCTAAAACGGTTGTGAAGCAAATTCATTTTAACTGGGCTTGGTTGGGGTGCCCCTAGCAAGGGCTACAGTGTAACACCCGAGCGACGCGCAGGAGACCCAGTGGCAAGCTACTGCAGCGGCCTCTTTCCCTAAAAAAAATAATTTAAATCATGTGGACCGATGACTCACGAATTAGATATTAAACTGATAGTACAAATACTACCGTTGATCTTAGCCTAAAGGCCTTCGAAATGACTCTTAGCCTCCTGTTTTCTCTCCTGCTTCGGTGCGTGACGCCTTTGGATGCCCGATGTGGGACTAAGTTTCACCGTTTCACATCCCAGCAAAGAAGAAGAATTAATAGCAGACTTGGAGCGCTCCTAAAACCTCAGTGGACTTGAGAGGAGAGAGGATTGAAACAGAACACCTGATTTTGGTTCGCAGTTCGAATCAACCCTTTCAAGAAAGCTTTTGCAGTCAATCCGTGCTGGTGGCTTAGAAACGCAATCGATCCGTGTTGCTAGGAATGAAACATCCATCCCCTTACAATGCGGCAGAAAACAAGCGAAAGCTCAAAAAAACGAAAATTCAACTCTTAATTTTAGGAGCTTCCTCAGTTTGAGGAAGCCCCTCAAAAATGGGCGTATGCCACTGATTATGACGAGCACACGGTATTCTTTAGTAAAAGGCGAAAGAATAGTTCGCTCTGTGCTCATCACATGGCTGCGTGACTCTTGCTCATGGATGACCTCATGTTTTGTGAGTGGTCTTGTTTCCATGCACTTGCCTCTCTTCCTGTGTGGGACTTAGAACCCGTCCGCCAGCACCTATAGGTCCTTCTTGGTTTCTCCGATGGGAGAGCTCAGATCGGAAACCATGGTGGTAAAATCGTCCTGCTCGTATTGGCAGTTGAGTGATAGGAAACGAAATGGTAGTCCCCATGTGCTGTCTCGAGGTTTGCACATGCAACGCACCGTCTCCAGACCAAGATAAGTCTTCAACTTTCAGAGAAGATACGAGTGTGTACTTCGAACTGTCAAATCTAATGGTGGGCCTCCGGGCAAGTTTCCGCTGTCTTTCGATCAGCTGAAGGAAACTGAGTTTCGGTTGAACGGTTGAGGTTTGTGAGAAACTTAGGGAACTAGGAAATCAACTGAATTTGGGGAAGCCCTTCCAAATCGCGTGAGCCTTGTTAAAGAGTTGAACTTTGTATATGACGGAGACATTTTTGCCATCTCACTTCATCTGTACACGCCTTAGCTACTCCAATATGGGACAAACCTAATGTTTATACACTGGAGTTGGGCTCGCTTCTCCCATGGACTTCACTGCTTGACATTCAGGGGCCATAAGTAAGGTTGCGAATTTGTGTTGAAGGTTCGTGCTCGCGCACATATCTGAAATGGAAAGCAAACTTGCCGGCTCCAGTCCATTCACAAGCACTTGTGAGGTGTCCGTATCCATGGTGTATCGACAACACGGAGCCCGGCACATATTCGAACAAGATTTTGCATCATTTGGAGGGTGAAACATCTGCAGTATCACGAACCACTGCGAGGAAAGAAGCATGTGCACTGCAAAACCGACATGGCATTATTGGCCTTATGGGACATTTGAATATCTACAGACATGCAACTGATTTTACCTTGCTCACTGTTCATAGTTGTACTCTAATCATCTTGGAATCTCTCTCAAGCAGTTTCCATTTCCATGAGATCATAAATATCAATGTGTAAAATCCTTGCGAGCCTTCTGTTGCAATTTCGCCTTCCTCCACATCCGCGGATTAGACATGCCGCTGAAATCTCCTTTTCCCTGATGAGATTTTGATTTGCACTTGACTCTGCTGAATACATCACACCCTGCAGCTCCAGCCAACACTACAAATGGAGAGGCTGAATGTTACTTGTCCAAAGGATGATAGCGCGAGTGATCGAGTGAATACTCAAAATATAGCTCTGACGCTGAAACATGATCGAGGACATCTTTCCTCCCACAGTACTGTTTCTAACAGCTGCGCACCAATTCGAATTTGACGCACAAGATGAGGGAAAAGTCCAGGAACTTCAAGCTCAATCTGTGAAGATGTTAAATGACTACAGGAAGTCTTTGAAACATCTTTCTCAGCACCATGATGAAGCTCACACGCTATCTCTGACTTATGTAGGGTCTGATTTGGCGAGGAAATGCCCACTGGATTTTCATGCTTGCTGTCCTCAGAGAACCGGGAAGAGATACATTTTCAGAAGATAAGCTCGCAAGAAGTCCCATCTTGGCCGCTGATCAACTGCTTAAGTTGAAATTGGTCGAAGAGAATCCCGGATTGCTGAGCAGGCCATCAAATTATCAGAGATCTTCAGGCAAGGAGGACAAGTGGACAACTATTTGTCCATGAAAGAAGAGTCGAGTGAGCTGAAGAAGAGAGGAGGGAATTGCAGTCTCAGATAGACTCCAAGCCGTTGGTTGTGCGAGAATCGATGAACAGATTCTCAGCTCCAATCTAGGCCACGAAGTTGTTAGAAGAGATTCAGACTGTCCGTGTTGAACTCCTAGGATTGGAAAGGAAGAGGAAAACTTCCGCCAAGCAAGTGGCCTGAAATCATCAATAAGTACGCGTCGCTCGAAGGCTTTTCCTTTGAGATATCTGTCTAAAGTTCAAATTGATGTGGACATTTATTCAAGTTTTCTACTTCATGGTTCGGCAGTCTGAATCTCTCACAAACGCGTTGAAACACAGCCGACTGTCTCATGTGCGTTGCTCGCTAAGTTGGAAGCCAGTTATGAAGGGATCTGTTTCCTTCTACATCTCCAGAAGTTTGCTGTGTCATCGCCGATGAGAATTCTTATTCAGCCATTTACTTCTGATAGATGCATCAACGAGAGAGGGAAGAGCGAGCCCACTGAACATGTCTTGTGGAATGAGTCATTAAAGCCAAATGTTTTGATAAAAAGCTAAACTCACAAGAGTTAAAAGAGTCAAAAAACCATTAATTAGCATCTTCTTCTCGCACTGAGTGACAAACCAAATATATGCTTAAGCATAGCCATAACGACAGGAAAAGATTTAGTGAAGCTAATTCCTTTCACCTGGAATTGGTGGGGGGCGCCATGGCAAGGGCTATAGTGCAAAGCCCAAGCAACGAGCGAGAGGCCCGGTAGCAAGCTACCGTGACGGCCTCTCCCCCTAAAAAAAATTAATTTAATATCATGTGGACCGACGGCCCACGTATCAGATATTAAACTGATAAGAACAGATACTACACTTGATCTTAGCCAAAAGGCGAGAAAGGTATGCTTTAGAACTCCTCCTAGCCTCCCCTTGTCTCCTGCTCTGGTGCGTGACACCTTCAGATGCCCAGTGTGGGACTCAGCTTCAGTGTTTCACGTCCCAGAAAAGAAGAAGTATAACGGCAGGCTTGTGAGACTCGTGGAAAAAAACCTCCAGTGGATGATTTGATTCAGAGTTCGCAACACAAGCCTTACCCGGAAAGTTTTGCAGAAAGCACAGTCAAATCTGTGCAAAGAGAACAAGTAAAAACTCGTAAAACTAGAAACGCAAGGCTTGGGTGGAAGCAAGAACCCATTCGTGAGGAGCCCAATAGATGATCAAACACACTCTATCTACGAATAAGCCGGCCGGGTGAAATGAAACGCAGTTTGCTCATCTTTTTTATTGGTAATCAGGCAGTTGCAAGAAACAATTGCTCGTACCATCTGCTCTTTGAAGCCTGAAACTGGTCCCAGTGAAACGCTGATTTTAGCTAAACAATCCACCTTTTGAGCCTGAAAGTTATGGCACTGTCGTTGTCCATCTACTTTATTTGAGCGGTGACATGGATCTTGGTCATCCCAGAAAGGGCTAAACTCTGTCGAGGACAAAAAATAAAAAAGCTGCACGATCTATCCGATCTTAACGATTACAGCTAAATCGTGACTGCTTAAGCAATTTTACAAATCATATCAAAGACTGTTCAACCAATGTTGGATCCTGAACAAAAATGAAAAATAGTTGCTTTAATAATGAAAAATTCAAAAACTAAAGTAGGATCTTAGGGAGAAATTTCCACGGGGCGGGTTTAGGTTGTTGTTGTGGTGGCGGGTTTGAAATGAGACCATGCACTTATGCTTGGGGGAGTGAAAAGAAACATGCCGGGCCAGGTCGAGAGGCAGCATTCGGATTTTGGTCCAAGAGTGTCGATCTCGTCCTTACAAGAAAGTTTTTGTCAGTCGATTCACTTAGCTTAGAAGAGCAATCACGTACAAAAGATCCTAACAATATGCCAATCAAATCTTCAAAATAGAAATCCCATCTAGTAGCCACTAATTATGGATCAACTACATCGAACAAATATAACAACACCCCCCTCAAGTTGGCGCATGGATATCGCACATGCAGCTCCACGGGACACCAGAAATTCAAATACTGTTTGCCATACCTTAGGAATATGTCCCGGTTACTGTTCTGAGGAGTACAAACAAATGGAGTACAAAAGTCTCCTCTATTCAAGCTTTCCTGATGAAGAGTGTCGATTACAATCTTCTGGCGATGCTTAGTCCTATCATGTTGGGAAAGATTATGGAAATACTGATAGCAGATTACTATCGGGAACAAGTAAACATTACTGCTTCTGAACTCGGAATCACAACATCAAAAGTTTCGAAAACCATAAGAATTCACCAGCTTGAACCATAGAGCGGAATTCAGCCTATGCACTTGATCGTGCGAACAACGTCTTGTTCTTGCTTCGCACAAGTAACATAGGATACCTCCAACATAAGAACAAAACATAAAGAGATCGCTAGTCATAACAATACTGGCCAGTCTGCATCAGTAAATGTCCTCAACCTTCAAGACCATGGTTCCGAAACAAACTATAACTTTACCGGTGTTGGCCTTTCAAGTAATGAAAAACGTCAGAGTCACAACATACAATATGAGGTAGCTATACGAGTTATTGCATGGAATTGACTTACAAGACTGACTGCCATGATAGGCAAATAAGGACGGTGTATGAGAAAGATAGATGAGCTTTCCAACAAGCCTGATATCTTCTCGCGAGCTATCGACTCCCCTGTCTTGCTCGAATCTTCGAGTTTGGAATCAAGTGGCTAGCAATAGGTTTACAGCCAAGGCATTACCGTCTGAGATAGAAGATAAAGTATGTACAAGCTGACATAGGAAGATCCCATGCAGGACGGGAGGCGAGCTACTTCAATTCAGAAAAATAGAGTAGCTTTCCAATATCTTTAATCCAAATATCATTTCCTATGGTTCAGCAATCAATGATTCACTAGTATCATTTCCAGTCTACCCACAAAATCACTCACAGGCACAATAAGTAAAGTGAGGAGAACCACTACGTCGACGCAATGAACAAGGTCCTAGATCAGCATTTGCTATGACGGTATTCTGAGCTCGACGAGCTTGGGTGAACCTATAAAAACCAAGCCGAGTGATTGTTTAAGTCCATATAGAGAAAGTTGTGATGTGACAAACCTTTGAACAGTAGTGCCCCTATCGGGAAAAACCTGGTGGAATGTCATGTAAACCTCTCCTCAAGTTTCTTCCGTTGAAGAAAGCATCTGCACGTCCAATTGTGAAGATCTCATTCATAACTGCAGCACATGATATAATAACTCCCACGTAATACTTGCTATTAGGGCAAACGGGGGAGGTTTTTCTTTTATTTCCTTTTTTCTTGATAATAAACCACCTGCGTGTTTTAGTGAATCCATAGCAATACGTGGAGGCCTTGTACTCTAACACAGTCCATAGCTTTTTGCGTATTAAATATACGGACCCATCGCCTACTGTTTTCTTACAAGAGGAAGGGGCACCAATTCCATGTATGATTTCT